>DWGJ01004503.1:0-11536 GCA_018246895.1 Aspitha aspitha aspitha | reverse complement strand
CCTAAATCCCTCTCACTATGAGAGGAGACCCGGTCCAGCAGTGGACCATAAAAACAGTCAAACAACAACTAAAGACTTGACACAATTTTTATATAATTATTTTTTTAACTTTTTACCCATGATTTCTAAATATAAGTCATCAATGACACACTAAAATCGTTTAAGCTAATTCAGTGTACAGCATTTTTTGCGATAACTGCAAATTAATACAATTCGAGACATTAAAAACACGTACCTAAATGTCGTTCCTCATATTTCAGAGCTTTATCGAATTCTGCCAAAAGCATGTGCATCTCAGCAATCATTCGGTTACAAGTGCCCCACTCCATTCGAAGACCAAGCTCTTTGCACACAGATGCCTCATTCTTATACTCTTCAAGCGCATCACAGTACCTCGCATGCTTGTAGTAATACGTCGCTAAATCATTACAAGATTCAGCGAAAGCTCGCCTGTTGCTTCCATTTAAGGCTTTCTTCTTCTTTCGTAGCAATTCTGAAATTAAATTAAAAGCTGTACATAACTGTAATATGAAGACGATGGATATGATTTATTCATTCTACTAACTCTCTTCTTCCATTTTCAGCGTATCAACTATTTACATCATAATCAAACTTGAAAAATGTTTTGTGTTTAAGTTACAAAAACTTTATACGAGAAATAGCGCTCTTTTGAATTACATCAACTTGTCATATGCATATTTGACAATGACAGTCTATGTAATTGTAACACTTTTAGTACAAATGGCGGCGCAGCGTGCAAATACCATATTTTGTTCTTCATTTCAGTGAGTTAAAATTGGATCCATTTTTAGACAAAAGTATAATTTAAGATTGCAAGGTACAATCAAACCATGACATTATTATCAAACTATGGTACATTATGTATATATAACATAAATATGTAATTGTATAGTAATTTTATTGGTGTAGATTTCAAAGCAATGTATGTATATACCTATAATCGCTTCTCCCTTCAGGCTGTCAATGTCAACTGAAATGGGATGATTGTCGTTAATATTGTGATTTAGTTTGGTGAATTTCTAAATGCAAAGTTTATATTAATGACTGGAATGAAACAGTTTTTTGGTTCAGTTAAACTGAAAAATAATTGCTTTGCTTAAATAATCAGAAGTATTGTTATACCGAATAATAATAATCGCGTCCAGCTGTTGTCACCGGCCGACAAAGTGTTTGTGACCAGTAAGTATTTAATTTAATATTATGAAGCTCTCTACGTAGTTTTCTTAATTCTAGCTTTAAAAAGTAGAATTTCTTGCATTAATTTTACATTTTGTACCTACTTTTTTGTAATTCAAGGCAAAAATCAATACTTAACGCCAAATTAATTTCTAAGTAAAATGAAATTTTCTGTTAAATTCAATGATCTTGGGATGGAAAATAATATTTAAAGACGTGATAAACGAACTTTACCTTTTCACTACCACCTTTAAAAATGTGTAGTTTTATTTGAATTTTTCTTAATATCATTTTGATTGATAACTGATAAAAATAACAGAATTTCGTAATGAACTAAAATACTTTAATGTACCAAATTTTTCTGCAAATTTTGTAATTGCATAGTCCCAGAGATAAATGATTTTTTTTACTAACATAATTTTAACCAACCAAATATTTCAAAAGAAGCATAGTGTCTATGAATGTACACATTTTATTTTTTTAAAGGTATGATTATTGTCATTACAGTACTATTAAGTTGTATTTTTAAAATGCTGGGAAATGGCTAATTCTGCCAAATTCTTTCTACAACCCATAAACAATATGTTTATTCCTAAATAAGACACAATTATTATAAAGCACAATAAAAATTCATAGATAAACTTAGTTAAATAAGTTCATAATTCAAACTAATAAAAAACTTAGGGCAGGTCGCAGTGTGAGGTTTAAATCAATATAAATAAGAGAATGAAATTAGTATTCACATCCCCTATAATTACTAATTAATTATATTCAATAAATAACTTTTTTGTACACAATAAAAACACATTAAAAGCTTCCATATGTACCTTAATATACACTGTATAATAATGAAGGCTATTATATGATAGCATCATCACATTCATTTATAATTAATGCCTTTAATAAATTAATCAGTAATTAAATGGATTGGGTGTAAGATTCATGAGAGGATATCCAGTTAAAAACAAAGGGACAGGCAAAATCTACATATAATGATAAGTAAACTGAAATTTACTAAACATGCCTGAAATACAGACAGACAGAAGTACAGACAGATATTACAAGAGGATATTTAAATATCTTTATATGGATATTCTTAGAATAGATTAATGAAATGGATAATCCGATAAATACATTAAATCGGCTTACTGATAATATCTTTATCACATCCAAGAATAGAAGCATGTAGGTAGTCTAATATGTAACAATTATCAAGAATATCATTTATATCTATTTCTTGCAATTCAAATTTGTATATTATAGTTAGTAATGATACTTTTAAGTTTTTAATGGACCACTTTATCTTGAAATTGAAAGGCTTATAAAGTTAAATAGATAAGTGCGTAAACATTGTATTTTAATACACCTGTGCCAGAATTATGATCTGCATGTAATGTGGAACCTAAGAATACCCATTTGTAGTTCTAAATATTAAGCTGTGACGTCATATCTACGTGCATTGTCAACTAAAGTCCGAAAAAAATTTCAAGTTGCGTTAAGTTAAGAAGGCGAGTTATCTAATAAAGTCATCGATCGTGCGTACGTACGTCGTCATGACATACTAGTTTCCATGCATTGCTAAGTCGGCATTCCTATTCGAGCCACCGACACCCCGGCGCCGGCAGAGGCGCCAGCATTTCGACCTTCCCCGTTGTAATAAATGCAAGGGCCACGTGGATCTGAATTTTGATCATTAGCCCGAACCCGAAAACATTGGACGCATTTCCACGTCACGCATTTTAATAAGATAGGATTCAGTCTAGGGATGTTATGGTATGAAATTTCGGATACGGATTGGATACGAATGTAGGAATAATTATAATACCGGATTCGGATGTGAAATTATTTCTGATTATCCATTAGTTTCGGTTATGTAGGTATATATTAAATTTATAAGTAATTTCAAAAGTCAAAAGAATTCCGTAATTATCCGAAACTTTTGTATCGGATTCGGTTACGGTTACGGATGGATTTTTATATCGGATATCCGATAGTATCGGTTACGGTTACGGAGCTCCTCAACATCCCTAGTTCAGTCCCTTCGTAATATCCGTTTTACTGACAAGAATGTGAATTTTATGAAAGTGTTTGCAAACAACTTAAAATTCTAGATATTTCTTTTGTTAATGCAGTTAATGGATCACGCATCGATTCATCGAAGTAAATAAGATGAAAATAATATTGATTCTACTTAAGGATGAGAAATACCTAAAAAGCCTTGATCATACCCAAGAATGACAGCATAAAATACCCACTATAGGTAAATGATCCGCTACAATTTGATATTATGACATAAAGCAACAGAAAAGTGCAAAATAAATACGTAAATAAAATCGTAAAGTAACGTTGCGTTCGAGATTTAAAAACGTCCCCGGAAATCACATTCAACGTAACGGCAATATCGCCGGAAGCGGCCGTGATATTGCGATGCCACAATATCGCGGTGTGCCTAACCTTTCTAAAAAAATACAAATTCCCGTGGAAACTGCGGTTTAAGGCTCACCACACCTGCGATGGGTGACGCGTGCGGAACACGATACGAAAATGGTCGTCGAACCGGCAAAACTGGGCCAAGAAAGCACACCGCCCGAACATTTTTACCTAGATATTACACGATTTCCAATTTACACCAGTATCCAGTTGAACAAGTTTTATCAGATCAAATGCAAATCGTTTGGGCCGCTTTACTGTTGCAACGGTGGTTTGCATTAATTTATTCCGATGCACTTGCTTACGCATCACTTCGTAATTTTCTAACAACAAATCTGTAAATTTCATGTCGGAATTCAATTCAAATACAATTTTTATATGAACAAGCTTTATACAGACTTTGTCGATTATGAAACAGTATACTTACATGTAATTTGAATATATAGCCTCGATTAGGTAATCGATTACGGAACGTTCAGACCACCAATGTCTTAAAATCTTGCATTAAGGTAAAATTTACTGACTGAAATTTAGTTGTGTTTTTCTATCCATTTAATGTTTGCCTGTTTTTTGGCCACATATCACGTAAAACAATTACCCTGATTCAGTTCCATGAACTCCGTATAGCTTTGTTTGAACAAACAATTAGTTAGAAATTCATGCAATCCAACACTCAACTGGAACACATGCGAAAATCGAGAAATAGTAGTAGATACAAGAGCGTACTATTTTGGAAATGCAATCGTTTTATTATTTATTGTCATGGATAAAGTTCTCTGCGAATCTGCTGGAGCCCTGAAGCGTTACACGCTTGCGGTTTGACGGAAACCATTTATTCAATAGTATTAGATTAATGTTGAAGACGTCGCGTGGTTTTTCCTAAGATTCTCGCGGATAGGTATTTACGCGGGAAAAACTTTGTGACACATTGATGTCCTCGCGGGCGGAGCCGCGCGCACATCTAGTTATTGATATACTGTCAGTGTTTCGGCATATTAAGTTTTATATTCTATTGTGTGTCCGCACATCGTTAAGTGGGTGGCCATTGAACGTATCGTCTCATTCGGAGTTCTCAGAACCGTGCGCGTACAATTACACGCATATATGTACATTTAGGAGGTGTTCGGACGAACGGTACCCCGATTCCGGTTCTAATTAAAGCGAAATGATTCACAGCGCGAGATGCGCGAGAATTTGACTTATATTGACATTAAGCATCAATTTCAGTCGTTCTCAATTATTTGCTACACTTACGGATTCTATGTCGTAGTATTCTTTACGTACTATTGAAATTGTGCGTTAATGAGACAGCTCTTGAAGTGCTGCTGTCATCAATTGCCGTTTCTTTTCTAAAAGATCTCGAAACATGGTTATTGTGATATCATCGCGATTTATTTTGATCGATAATAGTTAATTAATACTCGTAAAACTTTGAATAAAGATAGTTACGATTACACTCGATAAAATTAAATGCCATTGAGGGCTTTCGAGTCAGAGAATAATTCAACTTGTGTACGGTTATCCCGGGATAATGTCATCACTACCTATTTTTCTATCACGAAGAAATGTCCAGCAAAAGCGAATTGCCAATTTTTGATTTTCGCTTTTGCTACTCTTCCCGTAAAAAGTATGTAATTTTTTCTATCAATAACATATTGTTTCTGCGATATATTCATGAGATAACTTTATTGTCGTAGGGAAAATGAGTTATAACGTCTGTAACCAACAAATTTTTCGTAACGACATTTCATTGCGCACTTAAAAACCAAATTTATGGCGGTGTAACAGGGGTTATCTTGCACAGCCCCGCGTTATGGTGACCTATTTCCTTCCATAACGTAATCTGTACATTAATATCTGAAAATAAATGATACTAGCACGAACGTTTGCCATGGTGCAATGTTTGTTCGATACTGGTGAGTTGAAGTCTGAAAAAATGGAATTATTATTGGGGTAAACGACTTGCGTAATACGAAGTCTTAAAATCCTTAAATGGACACACTGGTAAAGAATTTAAAGTTTTTGAGTTTGTTCGTAGGTAAATGGTTTATGCTTTTATATTAAGGTAAAACAATAAAATGAAAGTTACGATGTCAATGCGTAATGTCGGCAAATTTGTCGATTTTGGGCCTTTAACATTTGTTCGTGGCCAAACGCTTGATTGCTAAGGATAAAAAAATTAACGCACGCTAAATATTACGTTAAAATTTAAGTAACAGAGGAAATACGACAAAAAGTCAGTTGCGGTGAAGGCAACACTGTTACATTATAATGTACTCTATTTGAACCCACTCAAACCCATATTCGTGCCTAAGACGCTGTGAATACGCTTTGAAATATAACGGTCATTAGACGGAATTAGCCCGGCGTTTACACAGTAACGGTAGACGGTAGACGCACGGTGTGACGATTCGGTTTGTTGAAGCAATTTATGAAGATCCCAGCTCGTTACTGCTTTTATTTCTAGCCGACAAATATAGATACGTTAACGTTTAAAAATACATACTGTATGTAGTACACAATTTATTACTTCAAAAGAAACTGTTAACAAGCTCTAAGAGATGTTTATGCTGGCTTGGCTATTTTTGACGAGTGGTTTTAAAACTATTCCCCTTTTTGAACGTGGATGTGGAATAAGTCGTGCGATATATTGGTTTCAGTTGCGCGTTGTATGGAAAATTGGTATCGCTTGGGTCTTTTTATCGGTTTCCGAAATAATGAGTTTTCATCATTGTAAGAATATGACGTAAAAAGCATTATCATAACTTCTATATTATTGTTTGTATCTCTATATAATTTTTGTTTGAATATTGTTTAGTTTCTTAACCAAGAAATTTTACAGATTCCTATGAACAAGCAAGACTACTCCAATTACAATGTTTTAAGGCACCTGCTTAGATTACTGGCTGCGACCTAGTTAAAGGCTTACAGCTACTAAAGTATATATCCCTATGGGCGGACGGTCGAGAAGGTGAAGCAGTTATATCGTCCTCATATTTTATGCATGTGCAGGGCTCCAATCTCAGCGCGATAACGGAAACAAAAATCGTTACTGATCGAAAGTAGAGCACCACGATAATTCTGGAGTTGTTGAGGTGAAACGCGAAGCTAGTATGATTAAAAATCGATAGAAGGGCCCCAAAATATCCAGAGCAACGGCCGGGGCACCGGTGAAGCTTATTGGTGGATCAGTATAGAAAACGGTATTGTTTTACCAACCATGTGTATTAGTTATAACTTGGAAGTCTTTTCTTTGTAATGACTAGTAGCTGTGGTGCTTATGCTCATATAGACGGCTACTGTTTTAACTTTGTTAATACTTACTACTCTTAAATTAAATGTTTACAAGTATAATAGCAATGGACTAGGATTAAAATTTTTATGAAAATGTATTGGCACCTTGTATACTATGGTAATATTTTGGTCTTCTTTCGCTATTTTTCGATGCATTCTAAGTTTTATTTGATTCTCTTAGTATAAATTGCGTGCGGGATGAATATATGAAGTCATTTCTGCAGATTAAAAGTCTACTTTTTATATAAAAAAGACGATAACGTTGAGGAATAGTACCGGGAACTTAAGTGCGACCAACACTTAATAAATGAAACCATTTGAAACCAAATTACAAACAATGATTGAAGACGTTGAATATTGACAATACCATTTATAGTTATAAAAAGGCGCCGATAAAAATCTCCTACAGAGACAATTCAAATTTATATACAGAAAGGAACACTACAATGCCTCAACGCCAACGCTGCTGCACGCGTGGGTGACTTGCCGAACAAGTCATTATAATATGTAATGACGGAGCTCACTTCTCTGGGAACAGAACTTACATGAATCGACTCACTATCAATTGTGTCCCTTTGTGTTTCAGCCAGACATTGTAAGAATTCAACTAACGTTACCTTTAATCACGGTTTGGTCGTGATGCGTTTTGTTCTTGTAATCTTTCGTCATTGGATGCTTAATTGTATTAAATATAAAGACGATTAATAATCCACGGGTGTTATTAGTAGTAGCATTCTTTTACGGGCTGGCATTTATTTCAGGTCTATACACATTAACAATGAAAGTAATGTTTGTGCACTTGCTCCCGTATGAACGTCTAATTCTCTAATCTCTTCTGCGTGATTATAAATATTATTTTCAATGAAACCGGAATCAATTGCGAAAATGTGAATTAATATTAACATCGTGAATGATGTATGTATATCTGAAATTTTGTTTATTAAAAAGCCGTTATATATTTACTTTTTAACAGTACTCATATATGTAAATGTTAGTGAAAAATTACACCTTTTGTTATGGGAGGCCAAGACACATTTCGGGTCACTGCTTCAGAACGATTGAAATGAAATAATTTTATATAAATTGAAATAAATATAGTTGTGTCAAATTATTATTAACAAAAACCATTCAAGTTTAATCAAGTGAAACTATTGTCTGCAATATAATATTATATCTGCTTTTTGTTCCAAATATCTTCAGTGCGAAATATGAGGCTCGCTGTTTGCTATAGCATCGGAAATATAACCAGAGCGCCGGAAACAATCGGAACGTCGAGCGTTACGGGAAAATTGGGGCTAGACGATGTTGCCATGCAGTGTGGCGAGAAATAGGACGATAATTGCAACAAACACAAAGTCACATTGAGTGTATGTATGTACCTTATAATGAATAAAAGAATTTGAATTTGAATTTGGATTCATACAGTTGGCAAGAAAATAATAAATTACCACAAAATAAGTACCGATTTTTTATATTTACTTTATTTTTTAACAACTGGACAGATTATTAAGAAAATCCAGTAGGAGCGAAAACCACTACAATCACAGAAAAGAAGAATTTACAGATTCAATTAAATCGTTAATACACACAATTTTTTTTCATTATCGTTTAGAAAAAAAGAAACAGATAATTTTTAAGCGAAATTACGTAATATATTTCAGAAAAGTAATATGGAAAATTTTATGTAAATCCCTATAAAAACTAGAAACCTTGCAACACTACACCGAACGGACGCACCGAGGAGAACGTACTCTTTTAGGGGTGACCGACTCCGAATGTGGGCTTCCATTGTTCTCGCCAACAGCGACGTGGCGGCAGCCAAACAGATCCTCCAGATAACTCGTTGGGTCGTTTACACTATAAATATTTGTACGTTCCGAATTAAATACTCCTAGTCGACCGGGATGGACCGCGATTAAATATACTCGTAGTTCACAATTCAATTACTTATCGTTATTAGTATATATTGTAGAATTGATGAAATGGGTATAGGTCGATTGTAATATTAAACTCTCAAAACATTTCATGGATCTCATATCTTTGAAATTGGCTAAACTAGGTACTGTAAAATATGTAAAAACACCAAGTACTTGAGCAGAGGACGAAAAAATAATTTAGAGAGTAGCCAGGCTTCGGAAATGCGCGTTTATGAACTTGAAAACGCTAACAAATTCGCTCGTGTCAGTCTTTTATTTTATATATTTAAAACAAGCGAGACGAGAAATTGTATGGTACACTCACGATGTAGGCGTAAAATGGAACGCACTCGTAATAGTGACGTCATCGCTACACGCCGCTTCAAAAATGTTTCCGCAAATTGAAAAAGGCGTTAGTTAAGAGTTTTCTGTGCAAAGGTTTTTCCATTTACAATTTTTTTACACTCAAGTTGTATAGTTAGTGTGTGATCGTTAGTAGACTACTGTGATGTTAAGTTTGTTAAATTACATTTGTTTTTGTATGATGCTATCGATTGAATCCGATATCCAAGTCAAATTAAATGTGAAACTTAAAAAAAGCACTTTGAAGGCTTGAATGCTAAGCGTTCGTATAATTCTTCGCATTGGTCACTGCTTTTGCTTCACAAAATATATACATACATATGTAAAAGGTTTATATAGTGTACTTAGTGCTCACGCATGAGGGTCTGTTATATTCAATCCGGACTTCACTTCACTTGCCTTTGTCAAAAACCACTCTATCATGAAACAACCCTTTGTTTAGGCATTGGTACGGAAACCCAAACCTGCGGGGACTTTCTAATATTGCGTGATTTATCAAACTGTATAATCTGGTCATATCAATCTTCCTCCAACGCATTGCACATTAAAACAATAGATTTTATACAAATTTACTATGTTTTCATAGATATTTTATTATTTTCAAACAGCCAATCGTATTATAGAGTAACTTCGCGGCTTTCTCTTTAGATTTTACAGTAAACGTATAAATCGATGCCAATGTATTTTCGATCTGTTTAATTCTATGCAAATTCTGCGCTACTCCCAATCCGCACAATAAAGCATTTAGAGAGCCATTGCTTGTTGCTGGTCATATTCCATTTGCATTTAATGTTGAATATTATTTAGATATCTGATCTATTTGCCGTTTACGCTTTTAAGAGGTAATGTTTTCTTATTATACAGAAATTGTAAAATGAATAGTATATATACTTAAATGCTGGTCATGTTTTTGAAGTTAATGTTTTTCCTTATAGTTTATTTCAGTTCATCTTAGATTAAGTATTTAAACTGTTTTGTTATCTTGGGTGCCTTAAGTATTGTGACTTCTTCAATATTATACTAGGAACTCTATCAAATGACAACGTTATTTCTGGTTGACTTGTAATTTTGACTATGTCGTTCTTATTTGTAATTACGACTTCATATTCCTATCTTGCTAGACACAAATAGTGCATAACTGACTCCAACCAAGCATTTATTAATCCAAGACGCTTCATAGAGGCAAATCGCGGTGCGTGAAACGAAACGGTTTTTAGTCAGGTTCGTTCTAAGTTTTTTTAATCTACATACCTCGATATTGTTATTTAAACAATCCGTACTTCTATAAGTAAACATATTATGCAACTGAAGTAAAGGTTTGTTTGTCCATTTTTATCATACTTGTATGTCATTTCCCTTCAGAAATTTAACCAGAATTTGAGCAATTCCAAATTCCTTGATTGTGTTTAATATTAAGCTCTTTTAATAATAAGGTATAGGAAAAGCGTCGCTTGAATAGATGAAAGGGATATTTAAGATTTCATAAACTCCGTACAATGAAGGAGTAAATTTTTTGGCTCATCTTCTAAATGGCGAACGTGAATGAAGTCAACAGCTGCGAAGATGGTAATGACTTGATATTTTACTTCGCAACATTAAGATACCCAAACCCCCTCTCCTAATTCGGCTTAAAAGTTAAAACAACAGACGCTCTTAAAGAACATTATGGTTATGATTGATTTGAAGTGTGATTCTAATTAAGCGTCGCCAAAGATGTGCAGCGGTAACAATTTCATAACAACTCTCAGTCCAGTCCAAGTCTAAGGAATACTAAAGCGCCATAATTAATCTTATACCATAATTGTACCGAGACGCTACTAACATAAATCGCCGTCGCAAATACCTAATGACCAATACACGGGCCATTCATCATCTCACTTTCACCTTGTTTATTGCGACGAGTGTCAATATTTGATTTCGTATTCGCAATTCAATACAACCGGTTAAGTTATGTTTTCAAATAGATCATATTTATTGATACTGTGGAACAATCGCAAAGTATTGTGTTCGATAAACATTTTGACACGTTGGTAACAGACGAGCATTGAATATACAGGTTTTGAAGATTAGAAAATATTATTTGTTTGACGCAGAAGGTAATTCACGAGGAAGCCTCGACAACTATGTATATACTAGCTGTGCCCGCGGCTTTGCCCGCGTGGAAATCAATATGTCATAAAGTTTTTCCGCGTTAATACCTACATCGCGGTAATCCTAAAACAATAATTACGAACTTCCATTCAAACTTTTATCTCCTACTTCACCACCCATATAAGATTTGAGCATTATTTTGATGCATAGTTATTTTAAAACTATCATAACTCCTTACATATTCA
>DWGJ01004502.1:0-11537 GCA_018246895.1 Aspitha aspitha aspitha | reverse complement strand
GTCCAAATGTTGGCTTTAATGTAAAAGTTTACTGTTAGATTGTGATTCTGAATCCTCTCAAAGAACGTAATCCCGCCAGTGACTGTGACAAAGTGACAGTGACAAAGTTGACAATTGATAATGCAAAGGTCAAGAACGCCTCCAAATTAGCGCATCGAAACGTATCCGAGAAGTGAACGTCTCTTCATTTGAGCTTCGCTTTCATCACTTAGGGTGCGTTTCCACCGGGGATGTGCGAGGATGTGTAGCGAGGAATGTGTTTGTTAAGAACCAATAGGAGAGAAACCTCGCTCCGCTAAGCGAGCGCACTAAGCGAAGCTAAGTAAATGAAGGGACCCTATTGGTTCTCAACGAACACATTCCTCGCTATGCATCCTCGCACGTCCCTGGTGGAAACGCACGCTAATGCTTTAGCGAACCGCAAAGTGCAGTATTTTGCGCCTTTCTAATGTCAATGATACCCAGCGTGCCGTCTGGTGCGTGCGTCTCATTGAAAACGATGAGTCACATTCTTGCGTTACGATTTTCATCTATACCGTAATATGTAGGTTCATTAGAGGTAGGTTGATTATGTGTCCGTGTGTGGGTTTATACTGAAAATGTAAAGCGTAAGGTTAAGCATTTAGAAATTTAAGCATGGTCGTTATTAAAATAAAAATTCCCTTCTTTCACAAGCTGGTCGATTGCTTCAAAACCAAACATATCGATCGACAGTCAGATAAAAAAGGTAATGAAATATTTTGTCTTTGCTTACTTAGAAATATTCCTGAAAAAGCAGATAATGAAAACGTAACTTTTTATATATTCAGCATCATATTAATTTTGATTAATACGGTACATATTAAATGTAGCATCTAAAGAAATAACTATAGTGCTAATAAAACTTCAGGTGTTATTCTGAATTTTTAATTTAAAGTGTGCAAACTTTTTATTAACAGACAACGAACTCCGTTTTGTGTCTCAAAAGAAGCGAAATAAATGAAAACAGTGCATTAGTTACACTACGGTGTAGGTGGATATCCGTCACAGAAATAATGGAGCGTGATTTTTTTCTCATAACTCATCGATCCGTTACAATTGTACTGACGTAAATACACGTTACGCTATGGGGCGCAAAAAATCAGACGATGCATCCGATAATAAAACTTGAACTATTCAATTTTGAACCCAATACGCAATAACAGAGAGTTCACTCTATTCGCTTATGTTGAAATTCAGTACCGTAGATATACGTACTTACATAAATGTCTTTCACGACTATACTTGATTTATTTTCATTATTTCGAGGAAAAATTTAATTCGATACTCAATCTTATGGTGTTATCTAGTAAGGATTAGCTTCCCGTAGCTTTGCGAAATGGACGCCCGTCAGAAATAATTATTTCACTTGCATTTCACGATAGGTATCGGTGTCAACGATCAATCGATTTTCAATTATAAGCTCTCACGTTTAAAGTTCATTTTAATGCATCGTCGTTAATCACAGCCGAGGTGAAACGCGTAAACATTTCGAACCCGTTCCTTCTTTACATTAGGGTTGTCCAAACATTCGTAAAAATAATATGAGGATGACTCGAATTCCTTCAGCTGACGTTACGTTTATTTACACTTGAGTGATCTGGTTAGTGGATTCTATACTCATTATTGAATCTCACTTTCACAATTACTAGCAAATTCAATATTCTTGAATGCTCCATTTAAACGAGACAAAACAGAGGTCGCCACTAGCGTTGGTTGCAGAGTAATTTTGCAGTTCCAATGTAGATTTGAAAACCCATTTGTTTTTTAAACTCAAACCCCCAATATTTTAATTGTCCATTGCATTATCATTCATATGTGTAATCGACTATGATGCGTCCAGCGCTCAAGAATAAATACATTCGACGAAAATTATTTTTCAAATGACAACATTACAGTAGTTGCTCACATTTCTGCGGTGACGAATAAAACCTACAATTAACCGGTCAGAACGAATGACAAATACGGTGGGCTAATAGGTGTAGCAATTACAACGGCGTTAATTAGTGATGTCATTAAGGTGGTAGATATTTACCGCTTGAATAAGATTCTTTTTGTGAATAAACGTTGAAAACCAGGTGACTTCTTACCATCGGTTGGCTCCGATGGTAAGAAGTCACCTTCGCCCATGAGCATTTGCAACATTCGAGGATTCGCCAATACGCTGCTGGCTTTAAAGAGGAGCTATTTTGATGCGGTCTTCAAGAGCCCCGTGTCATAACGCATATGTTTTTGTGACACAAAGTGAGTGTATGGCTTTTTTGTTGCTTGCAATCGTACGTTCCACCGCTGATATAGACCTAAACCGCACGAGACCTGGTGCATCTTCACGCTGCTGCAGTAAAAGGATATTTTTGAAACGTCTGTAGGACCTTTGACTGAATCGATTGTACTTGTAAATAGAACTTTTAGACCAGTGCAGAGTGCAGTAATGTTAGTTTATGGTAAGACAAACAAATGTCCTATCTGATTCCATGGGATTATCAGAAAATAAATTGAAAATGCGAGAATTAGACAAAGGTTATGGTTATCACTAGCAGTCTTCTCGAAGATTGACAGTTGGTTGCATGAGTCATTGGGGGGAGTTGACGAAAAGTTACGCTTGAACTCCTCCGAATAATAGATAAAATTTCTTTCGTCCAACCGCAAGGTCTACAAACTGCACCACTTAACTTACTTTCTTGCAAACCACGTAAATTGTATGTCGGTTCTCGTTGATCGAAACTGATGATGCCAACTACAATGTGATACCCTTGGATATACAATAAGTGGCTAGGAAGTATATCTATTCATCTTTGCAAAAAGAGAAAATCCGATCGCGTTAACAGACACGCCCAGTGACGTAACTTGCGACCGAATTGTAAACTATTCGCCCGGCGAGGCAACGACCTTACAGTGGCAAGTTTATGCAACACAATGTAGCCAGTCTGCTCGCTCACTTGCAGTACTTCAACTTATTGAGCTGTCAAAATCCCGCTCAAAAGTTGCATCACCGCACTCTCGTACTTACTACATATCCCTTTCGGAGACGTCTTTCCCACGGGCCGTTACAGAATAAACGATGTTTATGGCTTTAAACGCTTTAAATGGCTAGTCGCTTGTTTATCCTGTTTCATTGGAAATTATGAAATTGCGTTCGGTCGAAAAGTTCAACGTGCTCTTTTTCCATTCCCCGTGAAGTTTATTCAAATCATTCTTTATATACACCACAAAAAGTTAGCTTCTTTTACTTACATAGCCCTCAGACTATAAATGTGAAGTTCTGTTGGATCCGCGTAATGAATTTTGATTCTATTTATGGTACATAATTCGCACTCTGAATGAAGGAGAACTCTGAAGCAAGGATTCACGCTGTAAAAGCCAAACATTCATTAAATTCTCCGCCCAACATCGAAATGTATGCGGGTTGTAGACTTTGAGAGGCTTCATTAGCGTACCATGACGCATCCGTAGGTGCGACAGTAATTCAAGATGGCGATCCACGTATTCTTATGCATGGCGAATTGCGTAATGCAACAATAAAACGTTTAAACATCAAACAATGTTATCTCGAACCTGACAAGGTCCCGATTACTGTATTGCAGAATATTTACAGTGAATAGTTGAGTACATGATATTGAGTACGTGCTTTTTTAATGTTGTTACAGTCCGTTTACAGTAACATGTCGAATGACTTGTGTACGTCGTTTATTAAAATTAACTCATTGTTTTATCTCTTTCATAATTTTCCCATTATCTGTGAAGCTACGCGTACAATGTAACTTATATTGTGTAAAATATTTTTCTTTATTCTTTATTTCTATGAGATGGTTTGACGTAGAGTCGCGTACGTCGACCTTAAAATGTAGTTTGCGCACACTGCTTTCTATTCAATTATTGTTTCACTTTTTTTAGAATCCAATGCCATTGTACATTTTCTAAGAATAGGTACGTAAAATGTGTAATATTATTCACGTGCATTTCATAGTCAAATAAATTTTTGTCTCTCGTACGAGTAGATGCCTTGTAACGGTTACATAATATTTATTTGTTACTAGGACCAAACAAAGTGATGTTATAACACGTCAATAGTCCTAATAGGTCAATCTTCTTTGTAATAAAGGGGGCACAAATGACCCCGTCTGAACGGTTAAGTGGATTTGAATGGTCGCTGCGTTTATTAAATTGTTTGATACGCGAAGCTACAACGGTTATAGTAACCGAGGGGCGTCGTTGTCCGATAAATCATTGCTGGACAGTTAATTTCAATGTTTTGTCATACCATAAATACGCACCATAATATGATACTCACCAAAACAGATTCAGTGTTGATCATCAAAGGAAAAAACGGCCATACTTAAATGCTATTCGAAATATCTTTTCTTTGTAGTTGAATAGAATAGTCCAACAATTCGAGGCCGCAACGCTGATTAGCTTCTCAGAAGTCTCACAAATTCCTAAACTTTCAATACAATGTTTGAGGTGGGTACACCCACAGATACGGGTGTTGTTACCAAGAGGCCCATCGAACCGTACCTAGGTCAATAATGTAGCAGTTAACTGGATGTGAATGGGCCCGGTTGGCACCGTTTATCGAATTGTGTGACACGCGAGCTGGCGTCACGATGCATAGCACGATTCATTTGTGTTCACCTCAGCAACATTCCATTTGTGCACGAGAATGTTGTCAGCCTTTACTATGGCTTCTTGGTACACTTCAGTAGTTACAAATTGCTGTTCGGATCGTTTTCGTTCGTTCTTCATTGTTTCATCCATTCGATATGCATTGAATTTTACGAACTGCATCCGTTGCATATAATAGTGAGGTTTTCGATTACTTTGTTAAGAAATAGAAACAATTCCGTTTCTAACTCGTCATCGATCTTTTGATTTGATTGTTTAATATTTATAACGTTCAATATGGAATTTGGTGAATGTTTGGGCTTAACTAATTTTAGTGATGTTACAACGATTCCGTTACAAAACACACAGGCTCAAGTTTTATTTGCTAATCTTGTTTTTACTAACATTTATAACCAACCTCTTCATATCAGACGTTTGCTTTTAAATACACTAGAACAATATTTACGCTCTAAATTTCATATTTCTCGATTTACAGATTTACACTCTCTTTTTCCTTATATTGTTTGAGATCTGCGTGCAATAAAAGCATTTTTACTGTAGTTTCTTCGTTGTGTTTTTTTTCATAATGCCATTTATCTTAATGCCATTAAAGTTCTAGCAAATAATCAAATTTTACTGTTTGTGGCTCCTACGTGAGTAAACAAACCGTTGCAAACTCTTATCGTACTATTTATTCTCTCAGTTGTACGTGCTCTCAGGCCAGTATTTGATTGTTGTTAAGTGTCTCTTGTTGCAAATCGCCAATAAGTCACTTGGCAAATGGGTAAAGATCCAAAGGCCAGGTTTTCCCACATTTTTAAGATTACTTTTGACGACACTTCATCGAAGTTACGCGTTATTTACCGCTGATTGTTTTGTCTACACCTATTGTATTAATCGACAAAGATGTAGAAATCGTTAATACTAAATACATTTTGCACGCCCTCTAACCTTTCAATAAAGATCCTTGTTTTTGTACAAATTTATTAAGACGTTACGATTTGCATACAAACAATCGGTGGTATTTCGATAATAGTGACAGTTGCTTCGGACCACAAATGTTCATCTACTGCTATTATTTCTCTTTTGTCTATTTTTTTGTCTGTCTGTTTGTTTATTACAAATTCTATACTCTATTTGCAAAAACTTCAAGCCGTAATTAACTCTTAAAATGTGAACATTTCTTGACCTTATTCTGGTTCAGTTAAAAAGTCATAAATAGATGGAGTCTTTGCAGGATTGTTTGCAAATTGTGTGCTCCTTTTTACGTCAAGGAGTCTAATCGGACCGGTCCTACGGGTTATAACTGTAAGCACTAAACGTCTGATGATGGCTGGCTCGAGGAGAAATATTTATACTACTTTAATTGAACTTTAATGTCAAATTCACCTTGATTATGGAACTCATTTCTCCTTACAAAGCAACTAACACGATTTTAAAAATTCTTTTCTCGTTTCTTATAGCAGCCCTGTTGTTATGTTTTAATCTCGCTCTTTTGTACTACAAAAGGTTTAAACTTTTGCATTTGTTGTTAAATTAATATTAGGTATATTATTACATGAAGTATTAGAATTTACAAGAAGCTGTGAACGTGTTCAATCAAAGATGCTTAAAATAAAGCAAACGTCCAAATAAATACATTTCAGTTCAATTAACACCTTAAAATCGTCGAAGAGAACAGCTTTGCACGACGGGAATGAAACTACAAAATTCAGCTTTGATGTGACGATTCCACGAAAAACGATTCTGGCCTATTGTCAGAACACATAAATAACTTTCCTACGTGTTTGCATTGTACTATAGGCCGTCCCACTCGTTGAAGTGAAGTGTTACCATGTTGCCCCGGTCCGTTGTCCAGTCCCAAAATAAGAAACGCCGAAAATAAATGTTTTGGAACAACATTGTCAATAAAAGAACATGCCGGTTCGACAATAAAAGCAATGCTTGTTCGAGATGTAAACCGTTTCGTTTCTGCTTTTATTTTATTGTTTTACCACAAACACGAGCAGTTTTAAGGCCGTCGGGTAATGGCCGCCGGATGTCAGTGCAGGGACGTTACACATGACGTCCATAAAGAGAATTCCTTTAAGCAATCCGTTGTAAACAATCCTGTTAGCGTAAGTTATATGTATTACACAAAGGATATTTTGTCACACTTGGTAAGTTTTTTTTAATGGTACGTATTGCAGATAATATACGCCTTTTTGTTTCATTAGATATGTTAAATTTAAATTAGACATTGTAACCCTTTTGATGTCGTAACTTAAATACCTTTATATAATTTTTTTCTCCTTTATATAATTTTGTCCACAACCTTTTACCATATAGCGTACAAAATATCAGTAGGTATCTAATTTAAAAAAATTGTATTAAAAATATTTATGTCCTGATTTGAACCAAGTGTTGAGCTGTCACCTTCGCCGAGTGAGCGTCGATCGTGTTCAAACTGGAACATCATCATCAGCCTTGTTGTGCATTTAGAAATACGATATTACACGTAAAAAGGAAAAACTCAATTTGTACCAATTTGACGGCTGCGTCCTGTTCCGCTCCACATAAACCCGCTATCGCCCGGGTATGCAACTAGAAATTGAAATTGGTATTTTCCAATTCCCAGAGAACAATCAATCGTTTATAATGCTGTCATCAGTGTTTTCCGAGGTGTTTGAAGTCTACCAGTCCGCACTCGGGCAGCGTGGTAGACTATCGCTACAAACCATCGTACTATGAGACGTGATCCGTGTCCAAGAGTGGACCATTAAACGAATTTAAAAGAACTTTGTAGAAACTATAATTTTAAAATATATTTTGCTATCCTGTGTTACTCGTAGGCTTTCGGAATATTGATGATTGAGGTAGGTATTGAAAAACTAGATATATGTGCACTTTATTGGCAATAAATGATTTTCATTTTGTTAATACATTTTCTTTACGTCTCAATGATGATAATATACGATAAACATAAGTGTTTGAATGATTTATTTATCTGGGCATATTTACATCACTAATTTAGTTATGTATGTAGATGGCAGCTATTAGCTAAATCTTACCCATGTTTCCGTTCTTACGGATAACACGTTTAAAGGGTGGTTTGTTTGCTTAGATAGCAGTCAGTAGACCTTGTTGGACCCCTGTTGTAGGTCTCCAGGGAAGTTTAAAATCGAACCGACTATTAACCCGTATCTCTGCCCCTTTGTTTCTGAATACGATGCTGTAAATTTTTAAGAATTTTCAAATACGCCTTCTAACTGTCACCAGCGATGAACGTTAAAAATATATCAGAATTATAAAGAAACTAGCTGTGCCCGCGGCTTCGCCCGCGGAAATCAATATGTTATAAAGTTTTTCCCGCGTTAATACCTACACCGCGGGTATCCTAGACTGATAATTCAGAATTTTTTCGCTATAAAAGGTAGCCTATGTCCTTTTTCAAGGTCCAGTCTATAACTGTACCAAATTTCATTAAAATCGGTTCAGCGGTTTAGGCGTGAAAGTCAAGCAGACAGACAAACAGAGTTACAATCGCATTTATAATATTAGTAGAGATAGTTATTTCATAATACGGAGAGAGAGATTTTTTTCGGCCATTCGTTTTGAATAAAAATGTGAAACCAATTTAGAATGGTACAAAATTTCATAAACGAAATAAAGTCGTGTTTGGTGTTCGACTCGCGTGGGACCGAAACTGAGCGGACGGGTACTGCGAGTGAGGCAGTCGTGATGTATTATCACCGTTTTATTATGGCCGACAAACAAACGTTTCAGGAATTGTGGGTAGTTTAAGGAATTTGTAACTTAATGTTAATATTTGTATTAAAATAATGTATTCCATGTAATTATTAATAATTATATTGTAATGTAATGTAATTAGTATATTGTAATGTAATAGCCTGCCTAGTGAATTAGGTTGCCCTGTAAGGTTAGGTTAGGCTAACTCCTTATAAATTAATAAATAAACGCCCTTTATGTTAGCAAAGCATTAAGCTGACGTGCTCATCTTCCAACTTCCATACAATATCACTAGCAGTAAAATTAGTCTGAGAATGAGAACCAGGTATGGCTACCTAATAAATAGGGATTATTAACTGAAAATATTTGAAGCTCCACGAGTCCATTAATATTTCATATATTACGAGCTCCGTCCAATTACTATTCAATTATACTCGTAATTTTGGATGTTATAAAAAGCGTTATTAAGTCACCGATATCGCAAGGGCGAACAGGCGAGCGATTTTTTTGTCAGACGGTGTAATGAATAGCCGTCGTTTCAAAATGGCGGTGGAAATAAAATTTTCACATCCCGCCAAAAACGTTACACGTATTCGCAGAATTTTGTTATATTTTCATTTATACCCGTCAAGTAGGTTGAAAACTTAAGGATTAGTAAAAGGATCAGTACCCATAAACATGTAAGAAAGCACATTTAATTAACAATCAAACTTTTATATCTGACGATATTATTTGTTTAAAACAAAATGAAAATGTCTGATTGTTGTTTGCGGAAACATTCTGATATTTTGGTATTTTTATTTCCTAACACAATTTGTCGACTGCGCTTCGGCAGGAATCCCAATTACATGTATGATTATGTCATACAACGTGCTAGTATGTATATTATGTCATACACGCACACCTTGCGGACGTGACATGCAATTACGATATTTTGCTTGTAAAAACATAAATACATGCCTCCAGGCATTAAGTCCGCCCATTGTACATCCTAGCTTTAGGTGTCACAATAGTGTTAAATAAATAAATAAATAAACTAACGAATATTTAAAACTGGAAGCCGACGCTAGGTATGTATTCGGTATTGTTAATAGCAGGTAGTAAAAAGAAATTAAGTCGTTTTTCAAATCATAGAAACAGAATTATTGTAATGAAAAATGTTACTTAAACGCTGTCCGATGCTATTACGTTATATTACATTCAGAGCAAAAGGAAAGTGTTATGGTAATACGAACTTCTTTATCCGGGTTAACGCAACCCGTGAAACGCCGGGGATAGGAATACGAAGGCGAGGGGTGGTAGATATATGTAATACCCGTGGAACAATAATTTGAACCGAGTCGTGACCCACTTATCCTGTACGGAGAAACAAATGATCCGTGTGATATATAAAATGATACGGTGTTGCGCCTTAAAAACAATCGGTTCTAGGTTTGCTAACTTTACAATCGTAAACTAACCATTCTGCTGTTGAGAATTATGCGCGTTACAAGTTACAACTGGAAAGTTCTTTTGGAAGCTGTAAATTCTTTTTTTTAATTTGTACGCCGTTAAAGAAAAATTATGGATTGAACTAACAATTCTGTAACGTCTTAAATGTACCCAGGTTTGTGCAAATTAACGTCTTTGTCTTTGTTCTGTAACTCATTAACGTGATAATTATACATATCGTCACGCCAGCTCCGTAACGGGGTAGGCAGAAAGCAATTAATTATTTATCATTAGCGTTATGTTATCCGTTAATGATAGTGATATGTAATTGGAACAATAAAACACCTGGGTGTCTGATTTCAAATAAGGCAATAAAATTCTAGTAGGGACAACCCGACAGTTGATAAACTATACATACAAATAATATTTATATAGATAGTTTTATTACATCCGGACGTAGAATAAAACGAATGTGCAACAGGATTATGGTATTATTTCATAGGTATATACATGTGTATACATTTGAGAAATTCTTGACGCTTGTCCGAACTGAACAAGATCGATCAAGACTGCCCTGTCTATTGATTGGTCTACTTTTATCAAATGAGACTAGAATGCATTATAATTGAGTCTATAATGCAATGCAACATTGTAGTATTGTAATGAAACTAAGCAAATGGTATATAGACTTTACATACTCGTATAACGTAAGGAGAAAACGGGTCTTAAATTTACCAATAAAAAGCGACATTTTTCTTTCTCCTCTGAGACAACTAAAGCCTGATTGATGTTGGAGAATTGTCAATAAAGTAAAGGAGTAAAATTTTACGGAGATAAAGTGACGATTTATTTTAAATTTCGCGTAGCATCCGCCGTTGATTCGAGTCGTTTATCGTTCGTCTCCCGATGACGTCACAGTTGAATAATTCTACTGATACAATAGTGAGTAATAAGCGGGTATGAGTTGCGCCGTTTGTTGGGAGGTTCACGTCCAACAGTGGATGTGTGTGGGCAAAAATATCTCTTGTATATATAAAAATCCCATGTCACGATGTCCGTTTGCCAAAATCTCCGAAACCAATGAACCGATTTCAATAAAATTTTGTATACCTATTATTTGATCCAACTTAAAAGATAGGATTATAAAACTTTAAAGATAGTTTTTATAAAATAAATAAATAATGAATGTCAATATCGTCGGTCTGAAAGTTAAACGGCTGAAAGGTTAGATGCACGCTCTCGGCTAATATCTACATTTAAAACATTAATCCGTTTTTAGAAATTCCGTTTCTGTTCGAGAAAA
Organism: Aspitha aspitha aspitha; assembly: GCA_018246895.1. NCBI lineage: Eukaryota > Metazoa > Arthropoda > Insecta > Lepidoptera > Hesperiidae > Aspitha > Aspitha aspitha. The sequence goes on along the minus strand of DWGJ01004502.1, from coordinate 454 downwards.
GCCGCGGTCAAAACCTGCTCTAGAAGTGTTATATTGTTTCAGTGAATTCTCACTAACATCAAGTTTATTACATTTGCAGTGGATATTGTATATAGAGCTTTACGATTCGAATCGTCGCTGCGTATGACGCAATGTCGTTACAACACGTCACGACATCCCATGGAGTTGAGACATGTCATGAGAATTACTCGTTCACCTCCAAGTGTAAAATCGTGTAGAATTTGTAGGTACTTTGGAATTCGTTTTAGTAATACATATATGTGAAAATATTGACTGGCCTCGTGGTTATGTGCACATTTGTTTGTTCTGTGTCTAGGCGTAATAAAAATATGTATATAAGTACTATATCACATGTATATATGTACGTTTATCAGTTGTCTGTTCACCATAACACAGGCATTAAATTGCCTAATTTGGGATCAGATAGCCGTGTGTGGAATTGTCCCCAGTTACG
>DWGJ01004501.1:0-11538 GCA_018246895.1 Aspitha aspitha aspitha | reverse complement strand
CATAACACAGGCATTAAATTGCCTAATTTGGGATCATACAGCCGTGTGTGGAATTGTCCCCAGTTATTTATTTATATTACAGAACAAATAGCGCAGCCCCGACGCGGTTCACACTTAACCGCTTGTGGGTTTTCGAGAAGCTTCCGTTACTTGGAGGGCACGCTAAACAATCGGTATCCGTTGTTCTAATTATTTAAACTAGAGTCACGAACGGACCAGAGGGTCGACCGTATCTACTAGTATAACATTAGTATAGATTGTTGGATCGCAACAATTGACATTAACGTTCGTGCGTTGCCAGTGGACCGGAATAGAGGTAGGGATGTGTGACGTCACCCGTCGTGAATCACGACGAGCTCACAGCTGTAAACATTTGAACAGACGCTGATGCCACGTGACGCAGGCGCTGACCACGGCGCATCAACAAAATGTTAATCCTATTATATTCTTTGAATGTATGATGTGACCATTTTAGTAGATGCGAGTCAGATCTGCAACGACAGAGATGTTCCACACTCGCTGCTCTCTGCCTACCCCGTTAGGGGATCGACCGTATTTGACGTAGTCTTAAATTCAAAAGTATACCAAGCGTAATGATGGGACATTAGACGAATAGATGACTAGCGTTTATCCTGGCGTACCATTCACCTGCCCGGTAACAACGTCCACCCCGACCCAGTGCTCCGTTCCACGGTAATTACATTCTTAACACCTCAATTATAAGATCGAAGATAGCATGGAACGGTCACGGAGATTTATCGCCCTACGTCGCTCGGTGTACACGCATTAGGTGTTTGCGTCGTAGATAAGCAAGCTTCATTGCACCTCTATTCAGAGCTAAATATAATATTCGGACGCTTTCAAATCTCCTCTTGCTTGTATTCAAAGCGATCATACGATCATGTACGTAGGTGGTCCTTAGTCGGTAAATGTTAAGAACATACACCGACGCTGTTTGTACCTATGTCCATACAGTGTACTATGTATAAGCGTCCATAATTACTCGTATCTTACAACAAAAAGATCTGCATTGTCAGTTTCCATAGATGTTATATTGTGGTCGTTACGATTATTAAAGAATTGAAAATAAAATTTAGGGTTGGGACGGGAATCCCCGTCAGAAATGAAGGTCCTCGAGTTCTACTCGCTCGTGACATAAGGATAAAGCGTTATGTCCCCGCGTGACGTTACCATTTTCTCTATCTACGATTTGCGTTTTTTTCTATCGTTTTTCAAGGACCATTCTACCACTTTGTTTGATTATATATCCCACCACAATGTTTATGGAATTAGAAATAAAAAAATTCCGCTAACCGCAACTGAATGAGAAGCTGAAAAAAATTAATATCATAATATCCTAACACTCCAACGTCCTAACGTCCAATACGTACGTAGATAATTCATTGCTTTATACGAGCCAAATATCTTACAAAATCGTTTGAAACAAAAAACTATTTACAAAGAATTTTTTGCCTTAATGCAGTCGGTACTGAGTTCTTTTTAGTTCGTATCTGAATCCTAGGGTTGTACAAATGCAGTTCTTGCTCCATAGTTGTTTGTTCGATGGCGGATAAATATTATTCGAGACTAGTTTCGGCCAGTTGATTCCAGTTTCAAGCGGCGGATTTTGATTAAAAGCTCGTAAGCTCGCTCGAGTCTTCAGTTTATGTTAAGTATTATCTTTTCTCTGCAAATTGCGGAATAATATTTTGCTAGTACTTCTGAAGCGTATATTTTATTTGGTTAGGTCTTAATTACTTACTGTTTTGCACGATATACTGTAATGAAATGGTAGCAACAAACGAAATCCTGTCTAAAACTCAAACTTTTATATAAAAACTGTGTATCCTTTTAAGTTTTACTAAGTATTTATTAAAATTAACTAATAAATTGGAAAGCTCATAACAGAATGGCATAATGATATGCGGGATGAAATATTTCGTGTTTAATGGCCGATGTGTTTTTGATATCTTGTCACGACCATTTCCGCGGAGCGCAAACCATTGTAAACTGATATTCTTCTTCACTTCACATATCGTAAATAACGTTATAGATAACTCTATGTAGTGTAGATTTTTCTCAAACGTTATCGCAAGTGACAGCTACGTTTTAAAACACACTTAAGTTTTGTATTCACAGATACGTTTCAGGATTTGAACCCCGACTCATCTATACCATATTGGCGGTTAAACTCCGTAACAATAAGGGTTCCCGCACTTCTCGCCATTTAAACTACACTGTAACAGAGCTGCAGTAAACTATGCTACGTATAGAATAAAACAACAATGCAACCCCACCGTTACGGGCCGTGCACACAGCAAGTGGCACTTCATCGTAGCCCTCGCTCCGCCTCTAAACGGCGCGCAACTTTACACCGGACATAACCGGTTTTGTCCGACCTTAACACGTTCTGACCAGTTTTCGTGGAATTAGGATTAAAATGAACAAATAACAGCTTAAGCGTATGATAACTACTATAAACTTTAAGTTACTGGAATTCAATTTTAATACGCCAAGAGAAAATTCTGTATCCCTTTTATGTTGATCGATAAGAATCCATCATTATCCCACTGCTGGGCAAAGCTTTCTATCATGCTTAGCGTTCCGATCCGTGGCTAGCCCGCCGGTCTTTACTATTCGCGTCCAAGTCTGGTCCTCATAATGCCTTATATGGTTTATTCAGATAATTTTCCATTACGTTCCAGTTTCCAGCGGCACAGGTTTTATTGAACAGAACGCTTCATTCTGAGATCGGCATCGCGTTTATCGAAGCGCGTGACGTCCATTGGCTATATCGGCGCGCAGCTTTTATTTAATACTGAAAAATGCCGAACAACCTTTGATGGAAACAGAAATCTGAAATAACATTTATCGCGATCAATTCTTCATTGTGCGATAAAAATACTGAAATATCACGTTTTGTTCAAATAAAAGTGCACCGCTACTTACTACTTACTACTAAAACTCACACATAATGAATATACAAATTATAAAAATTATATAAACGCAGCCAATAATCGCAAAAGGTTGGAGCGCCGCTGAAGTGAAGAAATTAATGATTATAAGTATTATATGTATATTATTGTTAGAGTAAGTCGTTACCATCCTCTGATTGGTCAACTTGTTAGTTTCTTAAGAGTTCACTAAATTATTTATGTAGACTTACCGTCAGTTAAAACATGTGAATACCAGGAATGTCTTGCGAGTGCTTATTTTATCCTTCTGCTAAAGTCGTATTGTTTCAAGGAATATCTATTAAAACGATTAACCCTTTATGTGAAAAGAACATCAAAGCTTGTTTGTTCCTTTTCTTCCTCGCCCTGGTTTATAAGGTAAGCAAAAAGTTTTGTATCTGAAGTAAGTTGTATGATTCTTACGTGACCTCAGCCGATACATACATTTACAGCGACGTTATACATCTTCATAAAAGACAATTCGTTTCATAAAATAATATATTTAAGTAACATAGTACTTAAACATCACTTTTGTTCATGTTCTCGTCTTCGCAGGATTGCCGTTCGTGCCTATTAAATGTTTACACTTATTTCGACAATTCACAGTTATAATAGGTATATTTTGCCTTTGCTCCCTTGATGGTTAGGAATTCTTAATTTTTCGCGAGTAGAAGAGTCTTAGTTGACGATTCCCTTTTAGGTATTATAACCGAGCAACATCTCTACATTTGCTACTGCCGTTAAGCAGCAGTAATCACGATTTTATTTGTCGATTTGACATGCTCAAATAGAAAAATATGATGTAAGCCCAAATGTGTAAACCGCTCCTCGGAAGACGAAGCAAAATATAACTATATGTATATAATTTGCCACAGTAAATAACAGTATGCAATTTGTGGCGTAAAACAAAAAGAAGAAAGTATCAGCAAACACTTCCCGGGAAAAGCTTCAATAAAATAATACGAAGCTTTTGTTCGACATCAGACGTGAGCTCCGGGCTACTGGGTGGCGGTTGGCTTTATCGGGCCGTTTTATTTCGACTTAAAAATATTGATAAACACTGCCGTTTTTATCATTAACATTCGTTAATCGGCGCTGTTTACCTTCCGTCGCGCAACTACCTACCACACGTATATAAGCTACGGATTGAGGCAGCGCTGCCGGCCATTCAATTTATTTATTATTTGGTTTAAAAATCTTTACTACAAAACGCACAGCAAAAGTATGTTTGTTAACATGTATTGGTTATATTTAAAATAAAAATGTCTTATGTACGCTCTTAACTTTATTTATTTAATGGATTACCAACATAAGTACCAACATAATTTATTGTTAGAAATGTAATCGTTTTATACCAAAAGAATAAATAAAAGGAAACTATACCTGGCATCTTTACTTTTGCAAATGATATTCAAATGTTCTATAATATTATAATTCTTAAACATGGAAGCTTAGACTAGATAAAGCAAACTATTTTTAAAATTCCTTCTTTAAGCCTCAGACGCAAGGCCAGCGGTGTTATTTGCCGTCACTATATAAGCCGGTCTTAGTTGGTCATGAAATTCAATTGTGGTTAGAATGCACTATTTTATTAGAAAGCAATGGCGTAGCGGAGAAACGGTTTTCTTGTTTGTTGAAAGGAAAAATGTATATAAATAAAACATTACTCTCTCGTGAGATTGCATTCGCTCGGCGGTGAGGTGGGTGAGCGATCGCGACCATTGATCAAACCAATATAGAAAAACCTGTATTTTCCCGCTGCAGTTCTATAAACAAAAGTTTTCCTATTAACTGAAACTCACAAAGATTTCGTCATTTCAATCATGGTCATACATCAAAATATCATCTTTGCCTTTTGCCCTAGTAGCAGTGCTAAGGTTAGATGTAGGGTCAGAAATTGCCCATAATTAGACTCGTGTCCAATCTATTATAATTAATGAATGAATAGATTGAAATACATACACCTTAATCTCAATAAATTAAATATTCCTCTGTCGTCCATTCTTTCTCACATAATCTTCTTCCATATCGCATATCAACGCCTTCCTAACTATATCGGATAAAGTGTTAATTTAAGGATTAAGTGATAATTTTTTAAATTCATTATTTAACATAATCATTGACGTCTATTTTATAAACATCCATATTTTATTACACGCAATTGTAGCCGGGCCATATAATTGTAAAACTAGTGATTAATTAATTATTTCATATGTTCTTGTTTTGTCTACGATATCTAAGCATGCAGTAAATAAATAAATAATTATAGGTTTCCCTCTCGCTGTGCTATGTTTAAATATTCAATGTGGTGGCGCACTCTGTGAAACATTTCAGTTAATTGCAATTGGGTTTGAGACACATTTCAGTAGTGACGGTGTCGCGTATCTCCCTTTCAGGGTAAGTTTAAATTAACACCGATGTTTGGAGTTGATCGCGCCGACTCAATCATACCGAAGTGATTTACTATCTGAAATCACCAGATTAATCTCGCGTAAACTAATCTTAATTATACCGTAACAGATTTGGCTCGAACCTACAAACCAATGGATGCGGTACAAATTTTCAATCATTTTTCATGATATTGTATAACTACATCATTTATTTATTGATATCCAATTATTGACTGCATATCTCACTTCTTTAACACACTTCATTCAGTTTTAACAATAATAGCAAATGTCTGCCCTGGATTAAAATCGAAACCACGATTTCCTTCCGGAAATCGTGGTCTTAAGCCACTACATCAAGAATCCAGTCATTAAGTAATAGCTATAGTTATGTGACACCCACGTGAGCAAGTCTTCTTACTACTGTTATTGAAGCCTTCGGAACGGCAAGAAAAGCACAAAACTAAACATAATACCGTGTCCACGTGTGATAACTTCATCACAATATTCAATCGAGTACTCTCCGTGACGCGAGGCACACATACGACTAGAGTCATCTCGGTAATACGTGTCAAGAGAGGTACGGAACATCCAGTCATATTGAGCGTAAACACTGAAATTGATTTATAATCTTACAAAGCGGAAATATTCTAACTTCGCGCTTCTCTGAAAAATGATATAATAATTTAACTAGAAACCCTTAATATTTCATTATTTCGTTAAATAGTACAATGCGTGTTGCTGTTTATGCTCTAAATGTAGTGAAAACCGTACCGACATCGGTACAGCCCTTCTGAACCCTTCTGTCCGGACAAAAAATTTACACCCATTTACGAAATATCAGAATTTTCATATGAAATAGCGTTAATAAAGCCATTATTATGAGGACGCTAAAACAGCAATCAGCTGGTGATTACAACGTTAATTCGCAGCAAAATTGGCGTAATAATTTTTGCAATAAATTTGGGAGCATGCGTTCATTACAGCGCGCAATATCCCGGACAATGCAATCCCGCGGGATCCCGCGTGCAACATTACATAGATTGTAGTAAACGATACCACTTTTTACAAAAACTGCTTTTGTAAACATGTGTACTACGAACATATCGATAAATTTGAGACCTTATCAATATTTTGTCGTATATTATTCATATACGACAAATTAAATAAATCTAAAAGAGATTCTTTTCAGGTAATGTTATATTGAGTCTAAATCATATTGGAAATTCCAACAGGTACATGGGGCTGTAACATATTCAATCAATGTAGTATTTTTTTATATAATTAAGAGGTATTGTTAAACTTATGTATAGCAACAAATTATAAACATTAAAAATTGCTTTATCTGAAGACAAAAAAATTGGAAGAGACATGTAGGAAATGCAAACTTCTATATTTTCTTTAATTGCGTGTAAATAAATTTTGCAATAGTATTTAATACCATATTTTGTTCATAAATTGCACAGGTAGTAGACTCGTATCGACGGGCAGATTAATGAGCCGCGTAGAACGTAAACTAGTCAGTAGTTAGGTAGTTACACATGTCCCATATCTGCCATATTTTAAAAAGATACAGGTAATTACTTTTTCAGGTAATAGCTACGAAACTTTTGTTCATTAAAGCTGCTATAAGCTTTACAAACTTACAGACAGAAATGTAAATGATAATATTTGGATTAATTTACGAGGGTCTGAATTTACTTATAAATATTGAACGACAAAATTTTTACATATTTAAAATCCCAAAAATATTATGTAAAGGAGGAACGACATTGTTTTATAATTTTATGCAAAAAATATTGTATGTGTTTAAATACTTGCGTAAGAAACACAATTATAGATTAAACAAGATTCTACAAAGTTATTGATTGAAGACTTTATATAGAATTAAAGTTTCCATCATTGAAATTCCTTTTGAATTTGCAGAACTTAGAATCGAGATCTCCCAGTTGGATTTACTGATAAAACATGAACTTAATCGAAACAAAAATTTTACGTACAACTTTTCGAGCGTGTGAAATAAAAATAAATTCGAAATCACCAGACAAAGATACGATGAAATGAAGTTTTTAAACGTCTACAGTAGAGGACATGTACTTTTTATATTTAACTTGTATTCACTTTAACAACCGAGATAGGATTATAACTGACTAAATAGCTTTATAATGTAAAATCATCAATAAGGAACTATATACAAGCCTGCGACTATCCCCGGACGGGTTCAGTTACATCGAACCACAGATTAATGTGCATTAATATCACATAATGAACACTTTCCAGCTCGCAGCGCGTAGGACATGAATACTGCGCGAGGTTGATTAGTTTCAGACTAAGCACTATAGCTATAATGGGCATTCAAGTCAAGTGGAGTAAGTAATGAAAGGTCAACAGAACAAAGGTCTGGTCCGCATCAACAGGTGGCCTGGAAACGCACATCATTATTCGTTCCAGTCATTGTACGATTTTATGTATCTACACCCCCAGAGTATACGAGTAGTAAGCAATATGATTCTGGTATTATATTTATCATGTCCTTGAAAGCCGATAGATCCTGCTCGAAGGACCAACTATTCTATGAAAACTATGAAACTATGAAAAAATTACTAAAATGGCATTGTTATATACGTGTATAAACTTATTGTAATATTTTATTTCTACGGCAGCTTTCGTAGAATTGACTCTTTATCAAGAACAATATCTTCCCACATCTCATGTAGGTGTAGGTAATAAATACAAAAAAGGTCGAGCGCTCTTCTCGATATCGATGAACAACACACCGCTCTATTAATTTGTACATTATTATCGGAATTAGAGGTTATATTACATCGAGACTTTAGTGGGAGATAATGTTTGACTTGACAAAACAATGAAGGAACAACACATTTAAGACTGCTAAAAAGACGAACAGAGTAAAGCCAACCTATACGATCGGTTACATCCAGCCGAATTAGATACGCAGTGGAACTGATTGACAATGGCTTTTGTACCATAAATATCATTGTCTAATGCAGGTTCTGTGTGTGCAGCCCGTAAACAATGTATGTGAGGTTTAAATCTGATTTAGAACGATTTATTTGTGTTTCCGTGTACCACTGAGTTATGAGGCTCGCTGAGCTATTTCCCGTGAGGAAACAGTAGTATGTGTTCGCCATCGCAGTACTAAAGCTCGACTAATATTGATATTGGGAACGTGAAGGGAATGTTATATTGTGACCCATTTGGCGCAATGGTCACGACAGTCTGCCGGACGGAGGGTAAGGGGTTCCAATTTTCTCTCAGATGTCTACACAAGGAATTATTTATTTGCTGAGAATGAAAGTTTTTTCTGATTTGCGGCTGACAATGAAAGTAATGTCACCAACTCGACTGCCAAATTAATTGAATACACGGAATGAGATCAAAATATGGTCAGGAAAGGTTGCAATTGAGTGAAATTGTAATCTATTCTTGATGATATAAGACCGTCACAAAAAATCGTTGCTAATATATGACCAAGAGTATTTGCGTTTTAGACATGTAGGTACCAATGTTTGAGTTCACTCCTAATTGTTCAATGTGCGATATCATTTTTAATTCACAAGGTCCACTAATCTGTATACTGATAAAAATGTTTACTGAAAGATAAATTATTATGGTAGAAAATTACCAACTGACATCACAAACGGATGCACGTAGCGCGTCCGCCGCCTTACGTAGCCCAATGCACTTAGTGGCGGGTGCTGATTCGAGGAGAAACGGGAATTATTTGATGTACATATCTTTTCAAATATTTATATTTCCGCAAAGAATGTACGAAACTAAGGAACTACTCAGAAAAAGTTTTGGAGAAATTGCTTTTGCCTCTGGACAAGAGATGCGAGTAGGTATAAAGAGTTTGATAATAGAAATCAGACAACATGACTTAATATTTGATATTATTTTGTTCATAAAAATCCACCTGTGTTCTCTAAGACTTTTATTTCCGCATAAATATAAATAAAAGCTAACGGTTGCCCGTTTAAAACGATAAAATCATTTAATTGCCTTAGTTTGAATCAGTTAGCAATGTGTGTAATTTCCCAAGATATTATATTATTATTAAATTAGATCCGTTCATTGTATTACATAATGAGTAGATTTATAGAAGAATTGTTGACCTGAGTGCTCTCTTAACCCTTTTAAGTGGCGTATAAGTTGTGAGCTCGAGGGGGTCGGAAAACTAGCGCCGACTAATGCTCTGCTTACACGGCGACTATTTTAACAGAGCACGTCGTCAATACGTCGCGCTGACTAATGGATCCGGATTCAGCTAAGAGTGGAAATTGAAAATAATACGTCACGCGTGTGTCGCGGCGGGGGGGGGGGCGTCCGAGGGACAGCCGCCGACGACGGATCAAACCTTCCGGTCGTGTCGTGATGACGTTGCCATGCATGTTCGCAAACTTTAATCGCTTCGTTTGACTTACACGTGTAATTGTTATTGGTAATTCCATATAAATATAAATAGCAAAATAGATTCTGTAATTTTCTTTGCAAAAGTAAAGTTCTTAAATTGGGTAATTGGGTAAAAAGTAATTTTCTTTGCAAAAGTAAAGTTCTTAAATTGGGAGATTGGGTAAAAAGTAGTTGGCGAGAATCAGCCGGTACGCAGTCACACGCACGCAAATCCATAAAACATTGGTAAATAATAAACACAACAACATTGAATTGATAGCTTATGAGTCAAAATGACCGTCACATCTATGACAATACGTATTTGACACCCGGTGTCCTTAACCTTACCCAGTGTGGACAGGACGTGATGGTGTTGTAATATTTTGATAGTTTGATTGTTCATTAATCATATTCGTGGTTGCCAGCCTTTCTAAAGCGGACCACCGAAAACGTTCATTTGATATTCCGAGTAAGTGTTTGTGTAAAAGTGCTGACCGACATCCCCCCGCCGTCCCGCGCCGCGCAGGTAAGCGCGAGGAACGCCGACGCGGCTACCGATAAATTTGCCACACGAAATGGTGCATGGAGCTCTCCTGACTTTTAAAGCTTATTATACCATTAAATCTATGAACAAATTAGAACTTTTAAAGAAATTATAGCGTCAAATTGATGTTTATGAGTACAAATAAAATGTGCGAGTTTTTTAGACATGCAGCTGCTCTGTGGATCTGGTCAATTATTATTTCGAAAACTAACGTTACTAACTCTAACATTCTTATCAATTAAAAACACTAAAAGCCTCCCGCCTCCCTGCCCGAGCGCAATTCTCATGGAGTGTGCATATGTACTTTAAATAAGTTTAAATTATCAAATTACCCATGGTAGCAAAATTGCTATCTAAATTACTATAACATGAAAATAACAAAAAATATATGCATATAATATATCTATGACAATAATCTTGAGATATATTCATTCATTTAAAACTAGGTACTTATATGTCGGGTACCTATACATTGCAGATAAATACTCACCTTTAATCTAACAAAAGGATAAAATGGCACATTCCTACATCGCATAATAAAGTCGGCCATTTTATCTTTTATCCTAAACATATCAAATATATTTATGTGCTCATATAACTTCACTCTCTCTTCTTTTAGCTCTATCTAATTTTGTAACAATATTATGTTATAGTTTCAGCAATCCAGTGAGCAAATATGTGTTTAGCGTTGCATATTCAGGACACGAAGTAGTTAACCGGCTATTAAGAGCAGTAAGGGCCCTATCACACGCGCATAATGACAAAAACTTATGCCTGAAGAAGAAGACTGCGGTTATTCTCTTTGAAAGGCATTGCTTATGTGCGTTATTTGTGTATGCGCACCACATATGCAGCAGAATATTGACAAGTGACCACTATCGCTAAAGGAAGCGAACATTTTTGTGCTTCAGAAACGGCGTCGGCAGTCGGTTCCGATTGTTACTTTAAGTAACAAGTAGCTAGAGCTCTTAGCCATTTGAAAATATATAAGCCAATAAACGGATCACATTGGAGTGTGGGGAATTGTGTTAAGTATGTATGCACAGTTGAAGAGATATATGATGATGGTATATAGGATGATAGGATTGACTGACCGAGTGGTTGAGTGGTTAGAGACCCTGACTGACTGACTACAAAACCGGAGGTCTTGGTTTCGATTCCCGCCCAGGACAAACATTTGTGTGATGAGCACATTTGTTTGTTCTGTGTCTGAGCGTAATAAAAATATCTATATAAGTAC
>DWGJ01004500.1:0-11540 GCA_018246895.1 Aspitha aspitha aspitha | reverse complement strand
AGGCATTAAATTGCCTAATTTGGGATCAGACAGCCGTGTGTGGAATTGTCCCCAGTTATTTATATTTATATTTATATTGGATTACTAAGGCGGGAGGTACAAACAGACATGGACCACAAAATCGAACTGGCATTTGGTGCTTTCTGAAAATCCTGTCATTCTCACGGTAATATGAGGAAAACAATCTACTAATATGTATAATAAATAAACAATACATAATATACACGGAAACATTACATAACACAGTCGGAATATTTTTCGCTATTCATATTTGTCTTTCTATGAACTAAAGTGACGGTTCGTGATAAACATCGTTATACATAAATGTTATCTTCATATGTTTGTTTCGTAAGACTTGTAACCTCGTTTGGAACAGTAAACAGGTCGTTAACACTCGTTACCGTTCAAACGTACATACGTAGCTAAAAAAGTTTATGCCTACTTGTCGAACTTACATACATAACATAACATAACATACTTATCTACAACCTCGTAATATTATTGCGAAATATCTTGTTCGTTATTAACATTAAGTAGGTAAAGCAGTTACTTACAATTCGGCCTCCCAAATTCGGAGGTTTAAGTTTCAAATTATTGATGTTCTTTCCTTTTTGATGAACTTAAAATAAACGCATTACGTACAAAGTGTGAGATGCTATGGAAACTACTGAATAATTTATTAATGTTCAAGTTTTATGTTGCGAGTCTTATATTTGCTGTGAAAACAAAATGGATATGAGTTAAAGCGAACAGGCTTTTTAAGGATTTTGATTATCTTTATATAAGAAGTTTATCTTGTAAGTTACGATATAACGAGTAACTTTTGTAAGAAACAAGTTTCCAGTATTCGTTACCTAGGTATTGAAAAGCATAGAACATAAAAAGTAATATGTTTACACTTGGGTTATATGAGAAAATAACTGAGGACAGATATACTGTGATGTGCTTGAGGAGGTAGTGGGTACCTACCGAGTTGTGAAAACTATGTATAAGTAGAAAATTCTCAATGTATGTTTTGACTCGTTTTTATATACTTACATACATACTCGTATATGGTTGCATGGGTATCCCCGAAAGATAATTAAAATCCATTTTGTTTAATCCACATACATTTTTATAGCAGCAGCAGCTGTCACTCATACAATTTAGAAACCCCTCGGCCTTTGAATGTTGTCACATGTCACCGACAAAATTATAAAAACTTAACAACAAACAAACTTTTATCTACCTATACCTTTTTAAACAAACGTGAAAAATTTATATGATTCTTACAAAATAAAGAACAGAAACAATGCCGAATAGGATATAATAAGAAATAAGGCATGTACTATCAAAATACACCCGAATACGCGAAAAGGTCCGTTGGCTGTCACGTTTACTGAAATGATGTGGACTATGGCTTCACGCTGTGTGCGGTATTTATATAGCTGACCATAATGGAAACATGTTCACAGAGGCTGCAGTGTCTGGGCGAGCAGTTGACGTGTAATAAACAAGTGAACATCACCGGATAACTCCAAGCTCCTGATATATGGGTCTCGGATGGAATGACCTCTTAAGCCCGTTAGAATTTCAGGAAAAGACCAGTCACTATCCAACAGAGGGAAATAAACTTCCTCGAGATCCGACTGGCTGAAGAGAATGTATTAATAGCTAAAATAAACTTGACAGCTATTCAATTTCAACACAACATATTATGTAGAGTAGAATACAATTAGAATAATACGATACAATTAGTACAATACAATACAATTAGTTGTCATCGTCAGTGTACATCCGTAAAGCGGGGCTTCTCAAATAAACATTCCAATTGCGTACTCTCGTGGGATTGTCAAGTTTAAGCCTGAAGCACGTACAAAAGATATTTTGCTGTAGTTAAATAAATATACTTCATTGTTCTTAATTATTTAGAGCGATCCCGCACGAATGGGATTTAAAACGTTTAATAAAAAGTTTTGTGTGACGGTGATTTATTGAAAAGCGAAAAACCATAAAAACGTTATTAATAGGTATTCCACATATATTCCAGTTTTTACCGACCGTTTAACCAATAATTAGTTATCACACAATTGTTACGTTCAGTTGTTAGTACGGTATTAATTATGATTCTATTAAAATTGGATGTTATTTATTAATTATCATATTTCATAGGAAGATAAAAAGCACTTTAGAAAGCCCACTTGAAGAGTTTTCTTGTACAATAGCTTTTAGGTATAATAGCAAATAAACAAACAAATAAAACTGATGTTCTACCTGAGTATAATCCCTAATGTGTTTTGATCCTACCGAACGAATATTGATCGTCTTATGTTTCACCATCTGACAATACATTAATACTGACAAATATAAGTCTTAAGAACTTCACTGTAAGTAACACATACCTTAAAGGTGCACGTCTTGTATGAAGTTGGAGATGGGGAGGCTAATAAACCACTAGGAGGGTTCAATTAGAGTGAGTAGTTTATTTGTTTCCTCTGATACTGCGTAGTCTCATGCTCCCATCGAAAATAGAACATAAAAATGTCCCCGTAATATAAAAAGTCTTTTCAAGTCATTTTTTAAATAGTCTTTCTATTTAAAAAGATTTTTATGCTTACAATTAAGTTTTAAAACAGTATACCACAGCCTTATATGACAGGCTTTATCTGTTGAATATTCAATTGAAATAATTGTAAATTCTCATTTTTTAGTAACAGATAAAAGCCTGTATTGTTAGTCCATTAAGAGTATTTATTCTGGTAAACCGATAATTTGCATAACGGATCGCAATGATTAAAATGGAACGGAATAAATTAAAGTTGTTTCTCTTTTTTGTCACTTCATACTAGTTAGTATTCTCACCGATGAGATTGTCGTCTGTATTTCGACAACTTTATTTGCCAAAGGGATTAAATGAGAAAAGTTTTCAACACACGTCGTGAAGTCGTACCTACTTGCTGTACTGTTGCTGTATCGCGTCATTATATTCTGCTCGTTATATTTATAATGTGATACATACGTCTTATGTAATAAAATTCGTTCATTAAATAAAAGTGGCAAAACATATACATAAATGGCACATACATAATTCCCGGGTTTTATAAACCTGACATTTAAGATTCTATCCCTAGTATCTTTGTGTATCTGTGTACTAAATTTAAAAATGAACAGTAAGGTAAAATAAAATGTTACAGTATCGACAATATGCTTATAAAACCTTGAAATATACTTACTTAGTACTGCATGTTAAAGTCATAAAACCCTCTGAAATTGCTGTATTGAAGGAATATGTAGTTCAAATACCATTGCGATAAGTCCGACTGACGAGGGTACCGATTAGAATCTACTGAAATAAAAAACAATTATTTGCTTCGGCGATTTCTTCGCTGCGATATGACGCAGACTTATGTTTGCCTATATGAACTTGTGTTCAGCTTTAATAAATACAAATAAGTATGTATGTATGTATATGTTGGATCTGGTAACTGAGTTATAAACGAAAGTTGCACCTCACCATGCCATTTTGAATAAAGATGTCAACCAGACTACATGACGCCGAAAAACATAATATTAGGTTATCTTCGACCGACCTACAATGTTTGTTTTTAACAAGAAATTTCCGCCCTCTTCCCGTGGCAATTAAAACTTAGACATAGGAATTATGAAGTTTTGCTTAAGACGTTTAATATGTATAAAATAGTTAATAGCATTTCGGAAATATAAAGCAAGTTGTCAAAAAAGTTTCTTCAAAATCCATTTAGTGATAGTCAACATTGTATTCCTTTATCAAGTTAATTCGTTTCTTATTCAAAATCAATTTGAAGTAAACTCATTTCAGTCTACGTATACAATTTTGAATAAAAATAAAAATAGATAAAATTACAACTGAATGTTTTTTGTCTACTTTTCGTCAACTTTCTCGTTACTCGATTGTCGTAAAAAGTGACAACACTCGTAATTTTTTCAATCCTTTTTGTTGTTCTACATTTGGACATGGGTCTAATTTCAGAATGACAAGATCTAATGCTACCCATTGTCTCATAGTACTCATAGTCAACGTTTGCCAAGTGCAATTGGAGGAATATTGCGACTTGGCTGATTAACTGATTGTTTTTTATAGGTTACATATCTAATAAGTACCAGTCATATACATAAGTATTCATGAATACATTACAATTAAACATCATGCAAATGTAATACCATGATATACAAATTTACATACACTAATTAATGCCACAGAACAGAATCGCAAATCCCCATTCATTGTGGGTCTTGTAAATGGATTCCCGTAGGCGTCGTAGAGCATTCCAAACACGATCGTAGCGCCGCGCTACGCAGATATGTTGACATTGTTAAGATCTAGGGCGTTTTCTACGAATGTATTGAATAACATTACGCTTAAAAATAGATTTATATGGCTATAATAGTCACAAATAACTATACAAAAATACAATTGGATAAATTATATATACATACACAAAAAGTATATTTAGATAACAACCTACGGATTTCAGGAACAAAACGTCGCTACTAGCAATAGCAACGAGATTTGTTTAACAGCTCTCACTTAAATTACAGACATTATAACGTATATAGAATTATCCGGAATCTGGAATTATCTGGTAGTAAAATATTGACGTTGTAAAGTAGCCGTTTAGCTGGTTGGTGTAAAATGAATATGCCCGATGGTTACAAATCCGATCGTAAAGGATTTGTAAGACATATTTTTCATTTTTTTGTACATTAAAACAATGCAATGTACAATGTTTAAGAAAGTTACAGTACAATGTACAATGTTTAGGAAAGTTACAGCACAGTGTACAATGTTTAGGAAAGTTACAGAATTAGTTGAATTAGATGCATTGATTCCAAAGAATGGATGAAAATATACTTAAATATAATATGCATACTCAAAAGTCAATAGTAGCTATTGTTGATACTGTAGTGTACCCATCTTTTAATAGTAGGTATGTACGTCTTAAAGTAAGATTATGAATACGAAGTTCATAATTTCAATAATAGCCGCTGCTGCTCAACGGCAGTATCATTTGCAGCGATGCTGCTTTTGTTAACAATCCACGAACACAATATGAAAGCACGGGGGCAAAAAATAAAAAATGTAGGGTTGATGACTACCGTATTGTGCAAACCAAACTTAACTAAAACAACGCTCCAACATAAATTATAATAATAATGGATGAATAATTTTTTATTTAATCGAAATTGTTTAAATACTGTACTCCGATTGCGTTCTGGACACATTCCATCAAATTTGCATTTTTAATGAAAAAGGTTGCGTCTCCAAATTGCAATGAATGTGGAGTCATTGATGACGTATCTCATATTCTGATGGAGTGTGTCCGGAATCATTCGTTGAGATTGTCATTTTTTGTCAGTGTCAGGTCGAAGCAAGTGGGCTACGTCAACAGCATATTGGCTTTTCCATTGTCAGAAGACGTGAAACTGCTGGTTGACTTAGCCCACTTGGTTTTATGTAAAAGTTAATTTCATTTGTTTGTGTTATTATTTTATTTCTGTTACTATTTGTTTGTCGTGTCTTACGGGACGATATAGTCGCTCAGCGACAAAGTCCTTTATTAATAAATAAAAAAAAACGCTCCAATTGCTTCGCGTAACGTAGAGCACATTAAGCTGTAATTCCCTCGCGGCTATGGAACTCCCGGACTAGGATGGCGTGGTTACGTAATTAATATAATTATACGACCGGAAGTAACTTTAATTAAATCAGCGTTATCTGTTACAATGTTTCCACGGTGCAGCTTCCAATGCCAGTGCGGATAAATAAAAGTTTTTCACTTCGGCGTGTTTGGGGTTCGAATCCTGACTTACTTTTCCTAAAGATTGAATATCTCTCGCTGTTATTGTAAAGGAAAAAACCGTGATAAAACATAATTAGATTTGGTTTCTCTGTTAGAGTTACTATAATTTTAATGTAATATCAGATGTGTTAATGTAGAGAATGGTAAAAAGCTAATCAATTGTAAAGCCTTTACACTTAGTGTATATAACGTATCCTCCAAAGTGAAGACCGAGACATCGCGAACCATTTATTAAGTTCAGAAATGCCAATCGCGGTTAGAATTTAAACGGGTCACCGCTATTTACGGCCATTTATAAACATTTCCTGTTTCAAACATTCTAAGAAGGCTTTTATAAAGAGGTAACAAATATTTGAAGTTTTCCGCATTTCCTGTGAACTGTCGTCAACTTGCAAACAACTTATTGGGGAGTGCCACTGTTTATATTGTTTACTATGATAAATGTTGTAAATTCTAAATCATGTCTCAGTTTACTATGATAAATGCTGAAAATTCTAAATCATATCTCAGACATCTAAAAATATATAACAAAAAACTATGTAAGATTGTCATTTATTACATTCTATGCTTCTAAGATAAGAGTGGCAAAAGCAGAAACAAAGAAAACCATTTGCGAAATCGAAGGAAGGACGAAAGATTTTAAAATATACAAGACGTCATTCCGCTCACATAACCCGACAATCAATATTGCATCTAACGAGCAAGCTATCAATTCTGTAGATTTGAGCATATGTCGCTTTGACGCTGCACATGTAATTGGATCGGTCATCGTCAAACGCCAATCGTTCTGAATTTGTTTCGGTTTACCGAATATCTACATTAACATAATGAAGATAACTGTACAACTCCCGGTCTGCCTCTAATTGAACTAGTTATACACACTTCTTTGTAATAATACACAATAATTTTTATTTCAACCACCTGAGACCATTTGTAGTACACACTCACAATCAAGCTTTCATGCATGATATAAGCAACATATCAAAAAACAATCGTCACCTTGTGTTGACTAGTACAAAATATGTATATCTATGCATTTTGTCCGCCTTTTGAGTAACCTAATTATAGAAAATGTGATAAAAACAAAATAAATAAATAGATACTCAATTGGTTATCCTAGATAAGGGCACACTCAAGCCCACTTCCGATGAATATGATGAATGGCGAATCTGTCGGGGTGTTGTAAAATATACGCTGACGCGTGAGAACGCTTCCCTCACCATACGTCAGCGTCGTGTCACCAACACTACCAAATATATGTATATGTAGTAGGTATATTATGTTGAACACTGTAACAGGAGTGTAAATAATTGATTTCTATAGGAACGTGGGTAAGTTGCTCATCCATTTAACTGACTGATTTTTACTGTTCGATTCCTATCAAATATAAGCATTTGTGTAATAAGCACAGCTGTTTTTCCTATGTCTGACAATTAGAATATTTTAAACATATCAGACAGACATATTTGGCATTCAGTACTTTCTGATTACCCCATTAAGGGATATTTTAAATGAGAACTTCAAACAGACATGATTAAATTCTATATTGACTACATTACGAGGGTTTCAGGAAACTGCGTAAGGCCTAACTTGTCACGAACCCATTAATATTTCAATGCGTGGATCTTAATAAATCTTTTAGCGTCACGACCAGAAACTTATCGATTTTCAGCTAAATGTAACCCTAGTCGTTTAGATAAACGATTATACGGAAGGATAGTTCCATTTTACTCATAAAATATAAAAGTACATACATAGTTGGAACAATAATGCGGTAACATTTTGTGAATAACAAAACACCTAAAGACTTTTAAAGGCAACTAAGCTATTCATTATGACCCCGAGGATATCTATTGTATTTAATTTTAGGACAAAATCTACTAAATTTTTGCAACTGCGATTTACTAGCATTGAATATATAGGACATGAATTAGGCCTTACGGGCAGTAATCATAAATCTGTTATTAAAGCTTCTGATAATGAACAAGTTAACTTGCCTATACCGTCCATCTACCTAAGGAACGAACACAACCTAATCTGTTATATTTTTGGCAATATCCCTAGCGTCCCCCCACATCTGTCGTTAAGAAATAAGATGCCTTTTGACGGCATTATTTATTCCGCTATCGGATGACACCACGAGGGGAAGGAAATGAAGACAGTAATGGAAACCCGATTTACATTTTACGACCTCTATTACCCGGCTGCATAGCATGGTATGGTGTTACCAATATATTCATAGACTACGTTTAAAGCTAGACTTGCGTTAGATAAGCTAAAAATAAGACACAGTACCATCAGGCGAGATAGCAGCCAAATGGTTGGCGATATGAAATAAAGCCCCAAACATAATCTACTTTATTTCATACAAAACAAATACAGGCGGTTAGATTCTGTTTTCTTTCTGATAATTCAGGCTAAATCTAATAAGGCGGAAAGGTCTGACAGTGATTGCTGGAACCTTTTGTGTTCAGAAAGAAAAGGAGTAGGTAACATTTAATAACAAAATATACAACAACTAACGTGAAATAAATAGGAAAAGGGCTTTGTGACTAAGGATAGTCATAATCCCGTTAGCGACTATATAACTTAAATGATAACTTGGGATTATTATTGCGATATTATTGGGATTAAACAAGATTGAATAAGCATTTTCAAGGCAAGCGTGCAGATTCCTAGACAGCATCTCACTTCTTTTTTTATATCGAAGTAAGATAAAGAGAAAGTCCATTATATGCAAATTATAACATAAGGAAATCAAATATCAAATCGACAAGTACATATTATAGAACGTTTAGAACTATACAACTATTTGTCGCGAAAATGTGTATGAACTTATTACTGAGTATTATTTCATATGTTACTTTACTTTTATTTGTGGCTGGAGGATATTTGGAGACACAAAGAGTCTGCATGTACCTTGATTGGACCTTTTTATTTCGAAAATTGTACATTACTATCGGTACGAGAAGGTTTTGAACGAGTACTCGGTTCATCCCTACTACTAACAATACTATTCAATAGGTATATAAGTCCTCAACGTCCAAAACAATTGCAAAATTATATTTAAGATCATTGTCTCAAATCCAACATGACAGCTGCTTCGCCCCTACACAACGCCTTCGGAGACCTCGCTGTAGGTTCTCCTGCGTATTAATTTCATTTCTAAAAGGTAGCTTTATTAAATAAAATATCATTAGTCTCGAAACCAACACTGTTATGTACTCATTTCAAGGATATGTACGTCGTAGAGCGATTTGCGCGCTGGCAGTATATTCGCATTTTTTACATCAGCGTCGAGAGACAATCTGCGTCGTAAAGTCTGGAGTATTCATGAAAATTATTCACATCTGTTGTTGACGAAAATCAACATTTTCTCACCATTATGTATTGATTCTAATATTTAATAATAATAAACTGGAATAATTCCCTACATGGCTATCTGATTCTTACTTATATAGATATTGTTAAGCTTAGACAAAACAAACATATACAAGTGGTTTTCTTGGGTGGGAGTCGAACCCACGACCTCCGGTTCAGCAGTCAGCGTCTCTAACCAATCGACCACGAAGCCAGTCAGATTTATTAATCCATTACTAACAGTGCTACATAACAGAGCCTCATAAAACAATTCTTTGTGACATGGGTGCTACGCATACAAATAATCCGAAATATATACGTAAAAATTCAGTCAAAATAACTAAATTACTAATTAATTTACTTTTGGACTAACGGTAATGAAATACGAGACTAGTTTCGCCCGAATAAAGGAACTATGTGTTGAGTTTAGTTAACTTTTACACGAGTCTTTTGTACGCCGTAAAAGGCATAATATGGAGTGAACTAACAATTCTATAACATCTTTAAATGTACCCATATTTGTGCAAATAAATGTCTTTGTCTTTGAGTCTACTTGGACGAAGCCAGTGAGCTTGACTGCTTCCAATAATATTGAATTAATGATAATAATTTCATATTTATATTATACATGTGAATTGGCAGTCTACCATTTCACAAATCCAGAAAATTGAATAATAATGCTCGCAAGTCCATCTTTTTATCGTTCGCAGTTAAATTATATTTAAAGTCACGAATCGTGAGGGATCTGAGCGTAGTTTCAGAGAAGCGACAATCTGTCCTCAAGGACGAAGTATCTGTATAACTTCGAACAAGTCGATCTGCCGAAGAACCACTGGTATTTGAGAACTTGTCGAATATTTATCAGACATAAGATCCATAATTCAATGTTAACGTCATTGAATATTTTATATTCAGACGAGTTTACCCAACTTGTTGTGCTTGTAACTTAAGTTACGGTCTATTACCATATATTCCATTCTCAAAGGCTGTACCCCGATTTTGTCTGCGTATGATATTATTTACTTAACCTAGCTAGCTAACCTAGCTAGACCGAGCTTTGATCATAATTAATCCGTCGTTCCTGTACGTAAATGTGGCAGCGGGCGTGGCTTTTGTCAAAAGCTTTGATGTTTAAATTTCGAAATTAACAACGCTAGAACGAAATTAACAAGTCTAAAAAAATACGATATTACGAAATTTTAATAGATTCCTATCGTCACGTCATACGACTGATGGGAAACATCTTTATTTTTAATTAATCTAGTTAAATAATACTGTTAATAGTAAAATAGTGACTGATGTGACAACTCAGTAAAATCTTTAAGCGGATACATAATTTTGCAAATTTATAAGCTTTTTATCTACGTAATCGCATAGTTATTGCAAGCTTTATAATTTTGTCAGGTACATTAAGCAAAGGGCATTTCATGAAAATCCTCTTATCTACTCGAGACAGACCTTGTAGGGTGTGTGTTTATTTTGTCTGGTTTACTACTTATTATTAGTTAGTTGAAATATTAACTCGTTTTACCGACCCTTTTTAATAACATAACTCCTTTAAGCGGCCGAATTAAATACATAGACATCTATAAGTTGTTCAAGTCCCCAATAAGAAAGATAAGATGTAAAAGATTTAAAATTGCATTAATTTTTGTTAAAATTATCATAATTACATAAATTATGTGATAATAAATTTATGTGCAAGTTATTACAATTTCCCATACGCCAAAGAACTTTAAGATAAAAAATAAATCACTTAATTACCATTTCAATACCTAAGTTACTAAAAAAACGCGGCATTTCTATTAAAAGTTGCGAAACGTTTAATGTATCGAATTGAAATTCGATTTAAGTTGAACATCCCCTTCCACCATACAGGATGAGACCGCGTCATTAAAACTCGTCCGATCAGTACTTATAAACTTCCTTTGTATTAATATATTCGTAACTAAATTATCTGGAATGGCAAAAAATTCATATAGGACCCGAATCCCTTCAGTATCTACAATCTATGCACACTCCAATGTACAATCGCCAGATTTTCCTCAATTGAAATATTTAATTGAAATATTACTCTTGCTGGAAGAATTGTAAGTGGTAGAATATGAGAATGGTAGTGTAATGGTAGAGGCAAAGTCAATTTTTTTTTGTAATTGTACGTTGGCCGTATTTGTAGTCAAATGAATCGTTCTTTCTTCGTTAATTATATACATTATTTTACATTCATAGAGAATAAAGACACAAATATTGTATCATTATGGGAATCGAACCTAATACACGCAGTTCAGTGGATAGACTCATCACTAGGCCAACGGGTCAATGTTAGAGCGACAAATGAAAGCAACAGCTTATTACCCTGCC
>DWGJ01004499.1:0-11543 GCA_018246895.1 Aspitha aspitha aspitha | reverse complement strand
TTAATTACTATTAGGATAAAGCAATACATTAATCTTTATTTAAGTTTTACTTCAATCGCGTGTGAACGTTACACGCACTCTTTTTTTATTGCAGCTTTTCGTTGTGGCCAGCACCACCGCGACATTCATTTGCACCGTAAAACAATTTCTGTTAAAACAATTTGTGTTTTCCTGTGAATGACATGATAACAATTCGCATTTTGATACTAGTAGGCGAACAAGTGTCATGACGCTTAGCGAACAGGAAAATAATGTCTCGTACAAAGAAAAACTATTACGAGACAATAATGAAACTGAACATTTCAATGAAAAGGTGAATAGAGGTCACGCACAGAACAAAACCACGCGAGAGCACGTGGAATGGGGTGTAAAATAATTCAGGGTTCGCTACCTAACGCTGACCACTCGTAAATAGAATACTTTAGTAGTTTACTCCGAATTTGGTCAAATGAGCTCGCCGTAGACTAAATTATGGCTGTCACTGACCAGTGGATTGATTAATAAATAAACATCGGAGACACAAGTACTTGCGGGTAACTGAAGAAAATCAGAGTTGAACAATGAACAAATTTACATAAAAGAACTTTTAATAAATATTAATAATACAAAACATACAGAACGAACTTGTAGAATACCTAGAAATAACAAATATCACTGACTTTACAAAGTTATGTACAAAAAGTATGTCACGAAGTGATGATACAATAGTAACTGCAACGTAAATATAAACATCATTAATTACATCTTGAAGAAAACCTACACACAATTCCTTTCACTGTATCTTGAATATCGTTCGGGAATAAATTCACAAGATATGTAAGTGCGGATGCGTTCTTCAGCTTCGAGTAAAAATAAAACGGAACTGTGTTGTTTTAAAAGAAACGAATGTAAGAAGAAAATGTTGTTTTGCATTAGCAACAATTCTAAGCACCATTCAGCCGCGGCGTAATAGCTTAGAGAGACTCACGGTCGCAAAGGTTGAAGGATTACAACAATTTTAGAAGTTTGTCTTATGCACAAATGAAGTATATTCTAGCAATAAGGTCGCCTATAGTCCATCTTCTTCTGTATGTATTCTTTGTACCTACTCGTATAGCTTAATTTTTTTTATCTTAGTTTTACTCTTTATTACACACCCATAACCTTTATTAAAGGGTACTGAATTGCATGTATAGTCGCATAAATATGGTACATTTAAAGACCATCGCAGTTTTGGATACCATCATCAAAGCCGGTTATCAGGGCTGCTAATTTCTCCTACTCACTCCGGTAGGAATGAAACCAACACGATCGGTTATTTAAGGACCCAGAGGTATTTTTTTCGCTTATTACAAAAATGTTATTAATTTTTTTTAATCCTATTCGCCGGAAAATGTAGGTTTGTTTGCCATGGATTATACATTCTTGTGTAACAAAAATTATTAACAAGACATTGTAAATTAGCTATTTAAATGAGAAAATAAATTATTCAGTAAAACTATCAATCAAACTTCCCAATTATATACATAATTCCATGTTCAATCGTTTGAATTTCTTTTCTATAACTGGGAACAATTCCACGTACGGCTGCCTGATCCGAATTAGGCAATTTAATGCCTGCGCTATGGTGACCGGACAGTTGATAAACATACAACGTACAATATAGTACTTCTATAGATATTTTTATTGCGACCAGACACAGTACAAACAATTGTTCCATTTATGTGCTTTCGCTAAGCGTGAAGGCAGTGGGTCCGCTCCCGCTACGGTGACGTTCCCGGCCCGCTGCAGCTGCATCTAAAGGGTTATTTCTCAAACGCGTCGCTCGACGTAATGGCGGATCATTTATACCGCTGATCACAGCTGTCATTCGCTACTGAAATACTATATTTCACGCTCAACTTGCTCCTGTCGCTGCTATTTATGCAAAATGATCGACCCATTACGATAGCAGGTGGCGCAAATTGTTACATTTTTGCTCTAGTTAGTGCTACTGGTTACTACGACTCTCCTTTCAAACAATACGTTCGATTATGTCGTTAGATTTTTTGCATATTATGTGATACTATTGGGACAAATCAAATTGACTGCGATATTTACTAATCTCTTGTGGCAGTACTAATTAAGGCTGAAGGTTTTGTATTAAATTGCAGAACACAATGATGTAAGAACAAATAAATACAGTTAGAATAAAAACAATAACCTGTCTAATAATTGTTCTATTATCTTTATCTATATATGAAACACTCAACATAATGGTATAGTAACAATTCTACTCGTATAATAATCACACTCTACTTCAATAAGTAATACATATAATATATTATACTACATAGTAATCATACTTATATTAATTAACGAGCTTGAACACGTAACGCGACCATTAAGCTTATGAAGATGCCTCAAACGAGCAAAACCTAATATCCATTAAACAGGTAAATTAACGCATTTACATAATAATAAGCGCCACTGAATATCCAAGCACGAAACTATCGTTTGTTGAAACTTTTCGTATTAATTGCCACAGAATTCCCAAGTGAGTGCCGGTCGGACTAATTAAAATAAACTTCTTGGGCGAAGTTGCTGCAAGATAATTTGATACGTGTTCTGGAAATACAAAGAGATATTTTGCAAGAAACAGATGCATTTATTTTGTATTCCGCTTTAGTTTGAGATTGTCTACGGGACTATTATTAAGTAAGTTGCCTTGTGACAATTGGTGCGTAATTCATATGCAGATTAATGCTAGGCATTAATAATAACAGTTTTGAAATATTGACAATTGAATATTTTCATTTCAAAAATCCTATTTAAAAGCGAAGGTTGTATTACTTACCCATTAACTACGTTTCCTATACGATTACGGTTCGTTAAAATTTTAGTTCCCAATAAAGGCAAGTCATTGTTGATACATATTCGTATATACAGTCAAGCTTATATCCCATTGAGCTACGTAAAGACTAATGTGTTCCACTAACTACGACCCTAATACTACAAATATGCCGTGAATGTGATCTATTAAACATATTGTTGAATTGTTTGGCCATTCCCACTTGCCTTCAAATTTTGTTTCGTAATGCTGCATCAGTACATAATTTGAATAGTTTAGGTAATAAGAAACGGACGCATTTGTACTAACATTTATAATTATAATCTGTGTCATGTTTGTAGCTCAACGTTATCTTACAGAATCTTAATCTATACCCAAGCGGATAATTGCAATTAGCCTGAGACCGGAATGCGCAACTAGGTCAGCTTCGTATATCGGTGTTTTTTCTTGGAGACTGCTTGAGTTTTTCAACCTTCCATCTGGTTTTTCAACTTGTGTTTTGAACAAGGATCAAATATACGTAATCACAGTTTAAGAATTTCGTTTGGAAATGTTAATGTCACGGTGTGTTTTTGTTATTTCTGGTCGTAACTAAATTCAATATTGAATTATATCTAGATAGCTAAAAATTTAGGCTAAGTTTTAGGCCCTAAATAACTTATACAAGGATTTTTTATAGGAAAATGTTTCCGAAAAGAAAACCAACGTCAATAAAATGAAAGATTGTTTGAAACTGTCACTTTTAACGGGTAGGGAGTTTGTTACATGATAACATTTTGGGACAGCTTTACATACTCTCATCTATCCCAAATTAGGCAGAAGCTCTGTTATGGCAACCGGACAGCTAACAATTAATATACATATCCAGCACATACTTATTTTGACACCCAAACGCAGAATAAGTACAGACGTTTGACAGCAGTCAGTGTCACTAACTAATCAGTTAATCACTCAGTCAGTGTAGTTTGACTTTACTCTACGCCAAGAACAAAAGAGAGTAGTTAGTTATTGACAGAATATAAATTTCCGGTAAAGCAATATCTTGCGGCATCTTACCCTATTTTCAAGCAGATAATTGCAATTAGCCTCAAGATAGGAACACTGTAACTGGGTCACTGTTACACGGAGAATTTCTTGTCGGAAAATGCACTGTTTCGCGACCTTTCATTTTCTTTCCTATCTATGATTTTCTACTGGCATTAGCAATAAATTAAAATACGGCATATGAAAATTCATCATTTTCAACCGCTTTTTACGATTTAAAGTTGGAAATGGTCCTTAAATGATAATAGGTCATTTGCGATAACTTTGAAAGGTTTAATAGTCGGGTGTGCGATAGAGTATACAGGATTTGTGCGAATTCTCCGTGTCAGTGATGTACTGCGTCGGGACGTTTACTACCAGATAGCATTTCCAGCGCAACGCCTCGCAGATTTATTAATGTTCGCTCGCCACTCCAGTGAGGAGCTCTGGAACCGTTAAACAATTTCGATCGACGATAACACACAAGCTAACAGCTACTCGTGCTAGTTGAAAGGCACAGCGATAGTCATAAAGTTGTCCGTCTACTAAAGATATCTTAAGTGCTTACACGACTGAACTATGTATGTCTATGTGTGTATAGAGTGGCCTTTTTTCATCTAACGGCTAAAGACAGTGACGGCTAAATGAGAGGTCGTGGGTTCAAATACCGCTCAGGACAAAATCGTGATGATCACATGTGTTTGGGTGTACTAAAATATCGATTTTGTCAGCTGTCCGATACTGTAACCAAGGCATTGGGAATCAGGCAGCCGTGTATGGAATTATTCCAATTATCATTGTTATGTATGTAACACAATCCCTTTCTTTAACGAAATGTCCTTCACAATGTCAAACATTAAGCGCCTAATAGCGAATCAATAAAAAGTAATCAGCCGGAGTCATGTATAACGAATTTTAATCTTCGTTACATCCTCTCGGATATGCAGAGCGAACAATGAGAGGGCATTCCAAATTCGAAATCGCCCCATTTTTCCTACAAAGAAACAAAACACTGTACAAATCACGACGCCCGCCCGACGCCTTTTGAATAATTCATAATTCACCCGCGCAATAATAGCAGGTGAATATTATTTTTCTTTTGTCGAGGTGCGTCATTGAATAGCACCGAGTGCCTGCGACCGACTGATAATAACTCATCAATTGTTTACTAGCTAACGGGCGGTTGGGGGAATAAATCCATGTAGGAGTACTTTTTTATTGCGGCCGAGTGTGGCTTCATTATTTTCATCGTTGTTAGGTTAATTGCGTTTACTTGTTTCCTGAAGGTGTAAATGAGTTTGTTATGAAAACCCGTCAGAGGTCGTCAATACGTTTTTCTATTAAATCGTCAAATGGCCATGTTTCGTCGAAGGAAGTTCGGATTTTTTTAGCCACAATTGAATTCTGAGGAGCCTACTCGGTATTCACATCAGCGTACCGGGCCAGTGGTACCAAACGCCCTGTTAAGTGTGCGCTGCGTGGTCACTTTAAAAAAGAGAGAGTACCTATTATGATAAACTTTATTGGGTGGTAGAATATAAATACGCTTCGTCTCGGGAAATAGCGCCGCTACAGCGATTTCTCTTGAAAAATCGTTGTTACTAATTTGGGTCTAAATGTTATGGATCACGTCTATATTGATTGATATATTGATCATCCCAATTATAAAAACTAGCAACACATCTACGGCCAACTTCTAATAATTAGTACACCTACTAACTATACTTATAGTAACATTTAGTAAATGTAAATGTTGCTAACATCATACACTAAATTTGTAATCATTTTTGTCGCTTGAGTTTTGACAGTCCATTTAATTATTCAAAATATTTCGCACGAATAATTTTGGTTCCAAAACATTTCGAGCATTTCATTTATTTTAGAGCTTATATTCAACCACAGTTTAATATTTTACAGTGGTGTATTTTTATATAGTGGTTTAATTATTTAGTAGTAGCAGTTGGAGCATTTCTAGATTTTCTTATCCTTTTTATAAATTTTATTTTCGTCCAGTGAGTTTCACAACAATTTTTATTACGAACTAAATTAAATTTTCTTAATTTTTCCTGTCAAAATATTAAAGTAAATGTAGTAAAAAAATATTGAGCACCAATTTAAGGACTTAGGAGTGTACTCGTAAGCGTATGTGTGAATAAAAGACCTTTCCAGAAACAGCATAATAACGATGATCATAAATTGAAAGGTTGTCGAATAAAACGCTCAAATATACAATTAATTAGTTTATTTACCATTCGATTATTTACCAATACGTTACATGCTAAAATCACTTCAGATTTAATGCACAATTAGGCGTATTTCATTACATTAGAATACAATTAAATTGTCACGGTAATCGTTACGGATAGAACGGTAACATTACGGTCGAATACAAAATATGGTGCATTCTAATTGGTTGTGTTTCTAAACAAATTAGGAACTAATTGTTGACTGTTTGATCTATTTGTAACAGTGAATTGAATACAAAAACTATTTTTATACACTGTTTTTAGGTTATTATAATAACGCTTGTATATGAAAAACATGATTGAAATTTACTCAACGCGAATGTCGTTGTGTAATGTGCCAGTATATTCTTGACGTGGATAAGATTGTAGACGCCATTATAAAATGTCCTTGTAGCTTGGAATCAGAATACAGTTACGGAATCTGCTTGTCGTAAAAGGCAACTAAAAGGTGGTTTCCGTTAAGAAATCTGCACTGGAGGACATCGGTGGTTTCGTATAGAGGTTTACCCGGAGTCTCATATTCTTTATACAACACACATTCAACATTCATCTATATTTACAACAAATAAGCAATAATTGAAAACGGTTCAAACTGTGAAAACGTTAACAAAACGATTTACTATCAAGCGATGCTCCAATAATTCTTTTAACCAAAACATGTGGAGTAAATCTAGTCGTTAAGTATTTCCGTAATGTGTTATACTTAACGAAATCGACTATGGCTAATATGTACGAATATCAACATCCTTAATGTCTATATATCAATTAAATTACAAGGACTTCGGATTAACCTATGTACATAATAAAGTATTACATACTATTTGCTAGTATCAATTAACATACATTTATACTGTTTAAATTCAATGCACCATCACATTCCCTTCTTATTTAATATATTTACATTACATGGAATAGTTTTGAATAATGTCTTATAAACATAATATGTTACATATTTTAAGGGACCACCTAAATTTGATTGCGTAATTATACATAAATACAATGATAGGTACTTCCGAATAGAAAAGTGAAAACGAAGATTAAATTCAGATAAACATACTACTACCTGTGTTTCTTTAATTTAAAGCACCCTGATAACGTCACATTCACTCAAAATGTTGGCATTCATTCTAAAATTAATTGTAACAGTATGTCGTTATGTCTATTGTTTATTAAAAACTGACAGTTCATTAAGCGTAGCGTTGACACGCTTCCTTGTATAACTGGTTATGCTTTATTTTATTGGGCTTATTAGAATTTATTGTGCAACAGAACAGGCATATATATGTCGTCTGAAGGTAAATGCACCTTTTCTTCGTATAGAACAAGATAACTATTCAGAGATCCTCAGACTATCAGAGTATCATAGCACCGGGGATACCTTATAATAAAGCTCATTTTCCGGGATATATCTACTCTGGATGGAAGCTCTCGGACAGAGATGTCATGAATGATGCTGTGACAGACATCAGTTCAAAAAGTTACTTGGAACATTATGAAGTAAAACATCCTGAGGGAATCTGCATCCCTAAGGCGCCTTGCGTACCCATCAATTAATACTTGGATCGTACCCAATTGAGAATGTTCTCAGATGTTAATTTGTTAACTGTCGTATCAGGAAATTGTAAGCTATTAAATTGCGGATAATTAAATTATCAACTAAATATAGCGATTAACAACAAATAAGTCCAACAATAATATAATATAATAATTATGTTTAATTGTTATTTGTAAACACAGCCTCGTTTTAATTACTTATAACATAAATATATTTAAGGTTGTGATTGCAGATTCAAAAGCCAGAATTTTAACCATATATTTTAAATTATAATAACTATGCTATATTAAAACGTTAAACAACATTGTATTATTTTATAACTATGCGTACATAATATAGTCTTTTTTCCCAGAGCTAAATTGTGTGATAAATAGGTGAGAGATCAATACATTTTGTGGTTCATTTTCTAGTCTCTTCATTGCCGGTTTTAAATCCTCTCGATTATGGAATAAATTCCATATTGGATAATCTAATAAAAGTCTCGACAACCACGTGACTATTGGATTGGCTATTCAAAGCAATGTGTGTATCTTTTTGCATTTTCAGCACTTACATAGATTAAAAGAAACCAATAGATATAATAATCAAATACATTATAATAATAAAATACATAGGTAACATTCTACAACATACGCCATGCTTATATACCATAAAACGTAAAACAACGGTTCATACAAACAAGATATTTTTATAACGTATTTACAAACTAGATACATACATGTAGATATATTTAAGGTTACATATTATGTACAACAAATTAATTCTCTAGATAATCAGTCTATTTAACAATATGGCTGCTAATTAAGGAATTACAAAATTGTCAATAATACCGTTCATAATTCTTACACTGAACGATTTAGTTTTGAAATTTCAAATATTTTTTTCTAGTTTAAAAAATTATTTGACGTAAAAATTTAACCATGTTTCGTACATTGTACTTGTTGTTTAAAATAATTAATTAGATATAAATAAAATGCAACTTATTCACATTACCACTTATAAGTATATGTTCAATCAAGTGAGCAAGCGAAAAAAAAAGATGTCAAAAACAAAAAAGTAAATTCCCTATGTTGAATATTCTATAATGTACTTTAACTGCTTTTTCAAATGTCGCTTTATTGTATTGAGAGTTATATGGAAAGGAGGGCAATTCACACTAAGGACAGTTTTGCTGAGTTACCGATCCACTACGGGAGTTTGTACCTAGCACAATTTCGGTCACTACGGTACATGGATAGTCGTCACTATTACATTACATTTTGTAACTTACAGTATTTTTGTATCATTACTTACATTAGTATCAAATTTACTAAATTAACTGTCCTTTAATAAAACAGCTATCTTATCGATGTTTCCGTGTAGTTTTCTAGTAGGAATCTTAAAAAATATTGCAGTAGGAGCATTACGAGTGTGGGGAGACAGGCTTCTGTTGCCGCACCTGTAACACAACATGTCATTACAAGCCACGGAATAAATACATTTTGGGCTAATACCGACAGAGTATAATTCCGTTCGTAAACGAACCGGTTATATTTATGGCTGACGAGGAGCAAGAGAGGGTAGCGGTGTTTTTAACCGACTCCAGAAACAGAGGAGGTTCGCAATTCGACTGTTTTTTTTAACGTACCTGTCAAGCTTCTACCTAAAGCCGAAGCAGGATTTGCGCTTCGCTCCCTCAGTACCAAGGTGTGGCTCGATGATTTCCACACATCGAAAATGGAAGCCTCACAACTGGAAATAAAATAACGCTTTTTACTTGTGCTCAATCGTGACAGAATTGACATTTAAGATTTATAAAATTTTATAAAAATAATCCTTCTATCATCATAATGAATTGGACTGCAAATGAGGCAACTAATTAAATGCCTATATTATGGTAACAGAACAGCTGATATACCAAGTTCTTAAATATATGCTTCTATTGCACCCAGACACGGAACAAAAACATGTTTGTCGTGTGTGAGAATCAAACTTATGACCGTTTGGCAATCAGGGTCACTAGACTAAGAGGCAACTATTATATTTTGCACTGGAATAGGGTGCTGGTATTCCAGGGCTACCATCAATGCGGCCAAGATCCGTGCCAGTAGAGGACTATAAACAGAGTTTTATCCAAACAACATTTTGCTGCTGTGATAGCAATAATGCCGTTTAAACATATTGCCAAGTTCTCAACACAATTTCCTTTTCTTTCGTCAGTGGTACATAAAAGAAGTTACGTAAAAAGAGGCAAATCCTAGTCAATAGAAAAAATCGGTAACGTAAACAGAATTAGCCTACCTTCCCTCCGCCCACGTATGTACATTATTGACAAGAATACAGTTTTATTTGCTAAAAGTAAACTTTGAAAGAATATACGGAAGGAATACAAATGATCTGAGCGCGAGATTGTACCATATAAGGTGGATGTTACAATGCTATCGAGGAACGATTAGCGAAGGAATTCCAATATAGTTGGAGCTAACACCGATATTGTAATAAATTAAATGGTAAAGTGTGAATAATAATATAATAGAATTATTCAAAATAGTAGAAGAGATATTCAATTAAGTAACAGTTCAATTAAGCATCATTACCATAGAAAATCTAAATAAGCGTAAAGTAAAGAACTAACTACATATTTAATATAAGAATACTATCTCGATAGTATATGACGCTAAATATTAAGGTGTGTAATATTTATCAATAAAGTAATTTAAAATCGTTTTCAACAAATAAATCTATCGCATGACCTTTTACAATACAACACGTGAATACTTATTCAGTGAATAAAGAAATATGTTTAACACCCAAAAGTAGAACAAAATTCTCTGAATGATTTGGTTCAATATCGGGGATGTTCGGTACTTTGTTTTATTATTCTTTGTGCGTTATTTTAAAAGATTTTCGTACGCAGAATCCCCACTTGCGTAATCTATCTAGGCATGTGAAATATTCCTTGGAAAAAACAAAATTATATTGGAAACTGAAATAAAATAATAGTTAAAGTTACTGTACTAAATTTTTATTTATCTCTGCTTCTCTAAAGTCGTTTTAATTAATTTTTAATTCAATTACTTGCGTTGCAAACTATACATATATTTTTTCTGCTTCAGGCAAATAAGTGCCGTTAGGCATAGGCATGCCCCAATGCGCACTCTTGGGCCCGATCCTTTTCTTCTCTTGTCAAGCTTGGTAACCATTAAACTTTTTCGTTATGATAAGAAACCGTTTAACAGTCAAATAATAAGCAGTATTAAAAAATCACGAATCCCGAAAACGATTTTAAAGCTATATATTGTATCAACATCCTAAGTCAATATTATTGTATTAAGTTTGATAAAAATATTAGATATTGACATTTCTTTGAATATTGTAAATGTAAGTTAGATGGAAAGATTAAACAGGTATTTATTATATGTATAGGTAGTTAAACTTACCGTATCATGAGTGTTGGAACTGGTGATAGAACGGCAGCTTCCAATTCCAATGTAGATAGACTAGACGCATAACCATTACTGAAATTGAGAACGTGGTTCGCTGTGAAACTCGGTACCTGCAACAAACCACAAAACGATTCAAATTTGAAATCTAATTGTCTAGTTCATTGTAAGATACATACCATACACTTAATAATACATTGTTATCGATCATTAATTTCGGGCACACATGGCTTTAAGCGGGCGATATTAAATATTTTCGGAAATATTCAAAGTTTGTAGTAAAATTGTAGACCAAATATTGTTTTAGTAAACATACAGACTTGTAGTAAATTAGAAATTGCTTTTACTTGGGATAACCTCACGCTGCTGCAATTATCGTAACGATCTAAACAGAGCTCCGAATTCTCATGTGGTAATATATTTTAATACAAAGTCCAAATTTGTGGAACTAGAATCGAAAAGTGAAACATCGCTGTGTTATTTAGAAT
>DWGJ01004498.1:0-11543 GCA_018246895.1 Aspitha aspitha aspitha | reverse complement strand
AAACGAAATGTCCATTCATAGACAAGGAAGTGAGTGCTATTTTTTATTTATTTATTTATGTACACACACAGAGTTCACAAACAAAAGAACATGAACAGAAGAGTACAAAGGCACTACTTCTTATTCTATTCTTTATTTTCAGGTAAAAACTTTACCAACGCAATTTACATGTTTTTGCAAAAATCAAGCAAAGAACTTACGAATTTTGAATGACTAACAACATACAAAACGTGAGAACGGCTACATAATAGTTTGGTAAAACACATGTCATTTACGACCATAGATAGTATGATTAATAGATATGTCATAACGCATAAGTAGTACCTACTAAGTGAAGGCCATAACTTGCTTCATCAACATTATCATTTGTCTGGTTTCGATAGTGATAAATGTAGAAGAAGCACGCAAGACTGTAGGGAGGGAGATATAGCTATCTTCGCTCACAGCCCCCCTCGTCAGGAATCGGGCGTGATGGTATAGTAACAAATATTGTCCACTGTTGGAGAGTCCTCTTTACTAATCCCATCACACCTCTTCCTCAGAATTATTGACCACATAGTCTACAATTACTAAAAATTCACCTTTGAGAAGAAAAATGATAAGTTACAATTTCTTTTTTCACTCTTTTAGTGGTCCACTGCTGGACTTAGTCTCCTCTCATAGAAAAAGGGATTTAGGCCATAGCCTACCACGCTGGCCAAATGCGGAAAAACGCACGTAACAAGCGAGAGGTGTGCGCTAAGATCGAACCCAAACTACGAGTTGTGTGACGCTGAAATTCAAACCACTAGGCTGTTACTGCTTATCTCTTATATATCTATATAAAAATCCCGCATCACGATGTTCGTTTGCGATAATCTCCGAAACCACTGAACCGATTTCAATGAAATTTTGAACATATCCATTATTTGATGAAACTTAAAAGGTAGGATAGTTTTTATAAAACAAATATATAATAAATGTCAATTGTCAATAAATTTATATATAAAATAAATTTCTGAACGCACGACATTTGACATACTCGTAGGTATACGATTTGACATGTATAACCACGGCAACGTGTGGTCAGTCCGCTAGTAACTTAATAAATATTACTGTTCATTAATGTGCTCCTTCCGTGCAAAACTCGGAGCCATTACTACAATTTCGGCCTAACTGCACACCCGTGCATAAAGGCTATGGTGTGCGCTATCATTTCGCTGAATGCTACTGACATTAGCGATCATCAGCTTCTATTCGCGTTGGCGTCGTGTTGATGACTTTGATTTTGACAAACGCAGTTTCATCCTTAGCGAACTCTATGAAACTCGACGATTGCAGTTAAAGAACTTTAAGACATTTCGCCAGATCGCTAAGCCATTCGAAAGCAAATGTCATGGGAACGTAGATCGAAACGCGGGTGGCGCTAGGTGTTGAATGGTAGAAATTGTCACGTAAGGAAAAATCGTTATGCCCCCTTCAAATAGATTTTGCTGTCTTTCTCTATTCTCCCTTTTATTAATTTTAAACAAACCAACATTTTTCCTAAATTAAACGTTGCGATTTGATTTCTTATTTTAGGTTATTTGACAGATAGATACAAAGTGTTAACGTGATGGCATATCGCTTCTTCCTATATGAGGAAAATATACAAATATAAACAATCTAAATTTCTACATCGAATTACATTCGGAGTGGAAGAAAAATCGTAGGGATCTTCGTACCTGTCGGGACTTCCCCGGCCGCGCACGTTACGTTAGAACGGTTCATATGTAAATCGATACAGATCCAACAGATTGTGTTTTTGCAGACAACTCTTGAGCTTACTTGTGATGTTACTGAAATTTTATTTGGCTGTGAGATAATTCAATCTTTAATATCTTAATTATTTATTTAATGTTCGCTATACCTAAAGTTATTATTTGAATTATTACCATAAAAAGGTATTTGTTTTGTTACCTCATTTAAGTATTACAGTAATATATTAAAATGACCACATCGCGCGGGCGAAACAATTTAAAACTATTTATAAGCGTCGAACCAACCGTGAAATGACTGATGACTGACGACTGTCATTTGACTAACTGCGGTCGGCTCGCGGAGATTAACAAATAAAATTGTCATTGGACAGGTTTAAAACAAAAACATAGAACGACGAATTGCAATATTAATAGACTGGGTCAGTGACACTGTCAAGAAACACGATGCATGAAATATGCGACGGCCTGCTACAATGGTGACCATGAAGTTGTCACATGAAATTTAGAAAATAGAATCAGGAATACCGCAGTTAGCAGTAACATTTATTATTTATTTATTTATTTATTATAGTTATCAGATGGAAAGTAATGAAATAAAAGGAATGGATGAGAACTCATTGCATTTAACATCTTTTGATGATAGTTTTTGCCGTTATTTAGTTCGAAGGTTAATGATATTTTAAAATGGGCAAATTTCGCTGGCATTCATTACTGGTCGTTGTGTAATGTTTGCAAAGGATTATTTTATTAAATTTAATGGTACGTAATTAACTAGTCAGTAATTTGCGGAATTTTTAATCACATACATACATTATTTTTATTCTTGCGACTAACTGATGAGTCCATAAGCTTTGTTTCTCAGTTTATATAATAGAACCTACGAAAAATTATGTCTATAATGCAGTGATGGGATTAGTAAACAAAAAGTGCAGACTGATTACTTAATTTATCATCGCAGAGTTTATGCGTCTGAAACTAGAACTAAACAGTGGGTTCCTTTTAAGACGTAGGCACCAAGGAAAGATCTTTTGCTATTAAGCTGCTAAAATGTTAAATAGGGGTTAACAATTATTTAAATCAACACACTAATTTGTTATATTGTTATATTTTTAAACTACCTATGAATCTATATTATATCACTACTGCCACAATTCTTTAAACTTGCCCATTTTTATGCTTTCTTAATCATTTATAAATTTTTTGTATTTTAACTTTTTATGCATAAAAAATCATCAATTTAAATAAATCTAAATAAATATTAACTACCTTTATCATTCTTTTCACTATGAGTATCCGCAAAAAACACTACAATCCTAATATCACCGGAATCCCAAATACAAATCCGAACTCGCGTCACTTCGTTCGAAAATTAAAAAGAAAAATTTCGAACGTCCATATAAGATGATACTTCCCGCCGGTTTGATACGGACGTGCATTTCGCCGACCATAGACACGTTCCCGCTTTCAACGGAAAACAAGTACTGGCGCGGTTACAATAGACGCGACGTATTTACCGCAAGCAAATCGTTAACTGTCCAGATGATGACTTACACCGGGTAAAATAGTATACGTAAACAATATTTCCATTTTGTACTATTGGCACGTGATAAAAATAACAATGCTTAGGAAATAGGGTGTAATAAATTATACACTTTTAAAAATTACCTACTATTTTGCCCAACCAACAAATATTTGGTAGACGATAATGTTTTAAATTTAAACGTGCAATTAATTTTAGGTACAAAATGAAAACAATATTTTGTTACAACGTAGCTTATACCTATAAGTATAAAAAAATGGCATAATTTTCCCTAGGCCTGTCAGTTATATGTACAATGCTTTGGAGCATCCGTTCCAGATTTTAGATCTATTGGATTATATAAATAATTAAGTAAATGATGGCTAGTTACTACCTTGGGGTTTATTCTAGGCATTCGTGATCCATTTTAGTTCCCATCGCGATATACCGGCCAAATGTAAAATAAACAAAATAGTTACGTATTTAGTATTAAAGTAAATTACTTGGGCAATTTGTATTTTCCAATGCTTATTAACATAACATTTCTATAAAGCAGTGTATCAAGTATTTTGTAAGACTTACATGTTGTTTTTTTAAATGGCAGTAAAATTAAATATAAGTAGGTACTTGATTCTTCAGTAAATTAATATTTGTACATTATTGCATTACTGCTACGTTTCGGTCAACCTCTGGTCTTATAAATGTCTGTAATACTTGAAAACTGCTAAAAGTGCACAATAATATTTTCCTTAATACTGTTTCCTCAGATCGCCGTAATGAACTATTGACTTTACAACCCATTGTACGTTATCGTAAGCATAAAATCGATTGATCACAATACACGCTGCCTATTGTGGCTTACCGAAAGACAGTATGTAATAAACTCGAACAAACCTCTAAGAATAACTTAATAACATGCTCTGTTTTATTACACGTAACATAAAGTGTATAAAACATATCTCATACAGCATACGAAACAATAGACTAATCAACATTTTAACAGGTCATTGATCATTTGATTTCTTCCATTGAATTGAAAACTTAGGAGTCGAATTTAACACAAACTAAGTTTGTACAACGTTACTTTGCAATTGTATATCGACTGATATTAAGAAAAGGATAACACGTGTACTTCGACTTATCGCCATTATGTTAATTATCAACACGTCAACCAGCACATTAAAAAAACTAGCTGTGTCTATGGTCGCCACTGTCAGGTAACAAGGAGTCAAACTACAAATAGTCATAGCAATATTCCACTTGACAAATGACATTCCATAGGTTTACTAATCATCATAACACATATTACTCTGGTCAATCAAATAACTAGTAGGCACCTACCTACTGATTAAACTAATCTAATTGACCATAAATTATAAGGAATTCCTTCACTTGTAAACTATGTAAAAACAACAATCCGTCCGATACATATCGATTGATCACGCAAATTATTATATACGGTTTGGTTCAATTACTATATTTTTATTATTCATAAACAATAAAAAAAAATACAAGCGTAGTGTGCTTCTGGGTTTGAATTGAAAGTTTAATTAAACTGTTTGTCGTGATTGTATTTATTGTCAGATAAAAGGCACTCGCGAGGCATTTAAGCTTTTATGAAGGAGTCATAAAGGAACGCTGTTTCGGATATCGATCGATAAAATTATTACTTAAAGTGTAATAAGCAGTACTCAATTTAACAAGTAGATAATTTTTAAAATGAGTGTTAAGAAAGTGTCGCACGAAATTAATATGAACTTCATACTAGAAATATCAATTTGTGGTAGTTTTTGGCCTAATCTTGTAATCAATATACATAGTTGCTAGGTAGCACTCACCATCTCTAATGCCTGTCCGAAACCGTTATGAACGTAGTGTAGACGACTAGACGATGAAATAATCTCGTATTGTTACATTACATTTTTGCTTATACATCAGGATTTCCCATGATTTTTGCTAAATACTTTACGTACACGATGAATTCGTAAAACTAGCACTTATCTCATAATTGACTACGTTAACACACCAAAATAACAATTGATTGGTTTTAGTGGAAAATCGCTGTTCAACGTATAATAGGAATCTTCCAGTGTTATGCTTAAATGAAGGAATGAAGAAATTTGTTTTTTACAACTGGCAATAATATTTTTACAGCTATTTCTCTGTAAACCGGTAGTTAGAAGCAAATGTTGGTAAACAGTTCGCCGGGGAAGCACCAACGTTCCACCTATTAAAGCAGTTGGTTTAAAACAATTTGTTTTTCTGTCTCAAGGGCGTAAATGGTTTAAATGTCTTATAACTATTTTAGTTCAAAATCAAATCGTTTATACATTATAAGGTGTGTATTGAGTGAGAATTGAACCGACAACATCTTCTTCAGTAGTCAGCCTCCCTAACCACTATACTAACAGGGTAAGCAATGTTAAAGATAAGCAATTTACTGTTATTATTAGGAATAACATTAAAATCGAATATGTGTGTGTTAGAGTAAATACGTATCGGCTTTTACGCACACGTGTACTGAATCTGAAATGATCTGTCCTTGCTTGTACAATAATACAGGAAACCGAAGGGTTTCCCCTCACATTCCTAAAGCACCTAAAACCCGATATCACTTTTTGTCACTCATCGACTTTCCTTATATCTACTTATTATTATACCTGTAAGTATTGTTTTGATATAAAAACTTTCTCCTTAAACCCGTATACATATTATTATGTATGAAGAATTTAGCGGAGATTCAGTAGGTACCTATGTACTTAGAATTAGCACCGACATTTATATATCTTTACTTAAATAATTGTGCACTTGTGTGTAGCTTTTAAAAAGAGTAAGGAGAGATAATATATCTTTTTATTGGTAAACGTTTTTAGAATCGCTTCGCTATTTTCAGAGAATTTAAAAGGCCGAATACATTTAGAAATCATTAAAGTTCATAAATCTTTGTAGAAGAACATTGTGTGTGTTTTTGTTATTTACTTCCCTGCATATACAGATTATTACAGTAAGATAAAAAACAAATGTAAAATTCAATTTTCAATTCCTTGAACCGCGAGCATTTCCAACGTGACCCGGCGAGATTAAATCGACATGTGTGCGTTGTAACGTGTTTGTTGCATACTGTAATGTTCTCGTACGATTACTAGTAATGTTCATACTCACTGTGACTGAGTTTATTTGCAGCGAATCAAATCCTTTTGATAATGGTAATCGTATAAAATTTAAAACGATATTAATACACCACACACAAACAGTACACACTGAATTACACATTAATGAGGGTATTTCAATATTGTGTAAGTGCCGTCCCGAGACTCGTTATGAGACTCGTGAGTCATCGTTGTTATTACGTTGGCACTATACGGTCAATTCACGACCATTTAAGCATTTAGCAAGGTGGTAGACTTGTATACGGTCCGCCCGGGGAAGTACTACCGCAACACCTATTTCTGCCGTGAAGGAGCCTCTTTTTACAATATTCTATGTTTCGGTCTGAAGAGTGTGGATGCCGGTCCACGTGTATACCACAGGCGACGGCATGCAAGAGGCGGTAGCGGCCACTTGTGACTGCTGCCTGCTCGTTCGCTACTTTCTTCGAATGAAAAAATAATAATGCTTTACTAATAAGTTCTTCAAGTCATTCTGTGTACATTATCCCAATGTTTCAACTACAGTATTCCTTACCTATGTGAAGTGAATTTTCTTCCTTTTCCTCTTTATAGGTGCATTTTCGTAT
The DNA here is from genome assembly GCA_018246895.1 of Aspitha aspitha aspitha. Classification (NCBI taxonomy): domain Eukaryota; kingdom Metazoa; phylum Arthropoda; class Insecta; order Lepidoptera; family Hesperiidae; genus Aspitha; species Aspitha aspitha. Next base: position 4,549 of record DWGJ01004498.1, on the reverse strand, counting down.
ATTATGATCGACTTTCCCACGCTCTTCGTTAACAAGAAAAGTGGTGTATGTATTGATTTTTGGGAATTCCATTCAATTGAAATATATCTGATAAGGTTTCCTATACTTTGCGGCAGCGGGATTATCCTTTGTCGATATAATTTACGTTCCGCATAACAATTACGCTTTACTCATATGTATATATTATGTGAAGAATCGTGCGAATGTACTGCAATATGCACGATAATATCTCATTATTATTTATTACGTAATATCGATGTCAATTACACGTATGGCTCAATTGACCCGTTACGCAAAAGTTCGTGACTTGCAATACTGTAATAGTTTCTTAATAACCCGAGGAAGACATTATCTATATAATGTACACATTATTATCATAAATTATGATTGAATATGCATCACTGCGCGATAATTTTGCCCTACATGTAAACATAAAAAATACAATAATGAATTCTTTCACCTATGCAACGCACAACGTGAATTCGGTTAGTAAAAGATATTAACACAAATTAATTAATTCATCAATAACAAGACTGCAGGAAAGATTTTAAAAATTTCATTTAGTTCAATGTTATTACAAAAATTAAACATTTTCTAATGAAAGGTTCGAAAATAAATTACAGGCCAAGGGTGCGTTTCCACGAGGGATGGGCGAGGATGCGTAGCGACGAATGTGTTTGTTAAGAACCAATTAGAGAGAAACCTCGATCCGCTACGCGAGCGTACTAAGCGAGGCTAGATAAATGAAAGGATCCTATTGGTTCTTAACAAACACATTCCTCGCTACGCATCTTCGCACATCCCTCGTGGAAAAGTACCCTAAACGCGCAAGCTCGAAGGCTTAAGGTCAAAGGTGGTGGCGCATGGTCAATTGAATCCATAACTACGCATATCGTTCAGAATATAAATAGCATTGGTGTTTATTATTAATCACTAGACCAACAGGCCGTTGAATTGAAATAAACGTTATTAAGTGCAATATATTTAAAAAAACGTGTTGCAGAACTATGGTTGATTATGCAAGTTTGATTTACTGTAGATAAACACAATGATTTTATAACATTATGAGAGATCGAACGTTGAGATAAACAATAAATAGCGGAAAATATAGTAATATTGTATGAATTGATTTTACATTCATTATTACATTATTACTAAATGTAGCTGCGTCCGCCGATTCACTAACGTGAAAACCTATCTATTTCAATAGCTTCCAAAATACTAGCTGGTCACACTTTGCCCCCGCGGAATCTATAAAAAAATCTCAAACACACAAATTCGTTACCATTAATTAACGATTTAACCAGAAAAATAAATAGGTACGTAGGTACTCACTTTTATAGTACCTACTTGTGTTAGATATATCGCTGCTTTTCATGAATACTCGCACAATTCAAAATCCACATTTTTACAGGGTGGCTATTTGAAAATTAAACATTAAATCAATACAGTAGAATATAACAAAAATTACAAAACGACATTTTTGCAAGCTATTATTCCGGTTTTGCCGGTATGAATGTGAGTCTTACTGAGTATGAAATAAGGAATGTTTCGGATTTATTTGTGTTATAAACTGGTATTTTCTAAATTTTGAGTTGTGCGAGTATTCATGAAAAGCATCTTTCTTTGTATAAATTATTGTTTATTTGCGATGAAGCCATTGGTTCTTTATTAAAATATATATATATATATATATATGTAAAAAGATCGTTGATGTCGATACGTAGACGTAATATTTTGTTTTGTTATGGTAACATTTAATTTGATTTTTAAAAATATGGATATAAAGAAACGACCGGAACTACCGGAAATGTCAGATTTGTGTCAATTTTGTGATGGGAGAAAAAGGCAATGGCCGACTATTAAAAACTGCCAGACAAGTTTGTCTTTTTTTATGATTCAAACCTTCCCTTCTTATACTTGTTTCAAAACAATCCAATTAACTAACCAACCTTACATTAAGTTATTTTACCATCATTGTAGAATTATTTATTATCTGTCTTGGTTATTTACTTGAAATTAGCGTTATGGTCGTACTTACCTTTAGGATTACATTAGAATCGATATCGCACACACACTCAATATTGATAACTTAGTAAGATAGTTTCATTCGGTATCTCAAATTCACTTCTTTGACATTCACTTTCATCACATAACTAAAAGTACAGATTTTATTTCGGAAGTCGACTTAAGTTAAGTATAATTCAATGAAAGGAATAATTTTGTACTGAGTGTTCCGTAGGAATTGGCGCGCAACACTAATGTACTGCGACGGATATAAATATCTGGTTTGAGGTAACCTTTACTTTCAATAGGGCTGGTACAGGAAGTAAATTGCTAAGTAGACCTTCATTAGAAACTTCCGATATGTCCTAGATTTATGTGATGTTTAAAATGTCCTCAATAATACATTGATACTGACTTCTTATATTCGTAAAAATTATACTACTTCCGTAGACGCTAATAGGCAATTTTAGCATCTACGAGAGCATGCCCAAACACTTCGATTGAGATCCCTTTTTTATCTATACTAATATATTAGAGGTGATGTTTGGACTGACTATGTATGTAGGAGGTAATCTTTAAAACTAATCATCTGATTTTAAAAATTCTTTCACCAGTACAATGGTACGTTATCACGCAGTGTCCTGAGTTATATTTATTTAAAAATCAATAAGAATCCTTACTAAAACTGCAATAATATTACCTGCGCTGCTAAAACTAATAGCGAAGTTCTTTATCATGTACATGTAAAATACATAAGAAATTATTATTGGAACGAAGTTCCTTATGGCAGGATTGGCGGAGATAGATATTTTGTACAGGACCGAACCAACGAAAATATGACACTAAAATATAACGGAAGTGGGTAACGGAATTCGTATTCACAAGCAAGCGAATAGAGTATAATTTAAAAAAAATCTTCTTAACATTAATTTATTTTTGGCAAAATATGTTGCTTCTTATCCAAAGGAACTTCGTTCCTACCTGGTGTCCCATGACACCAATATTTAGAATAGTTTCGCTAAATTTTATATGTATGTAAAACAATATTTTTAGATAAGCAAGTGTACCGTACTAACCCTATTATACCTGGTTAGCGCGTGAAATAAGACGATATGATGGTACACGCTTGAGTTAATGTTTGAACGAGTAAGGACGACAGATAGCGTTGTTTTAACGGAAACGATTGGTTTTTACGACGCTCGGCGCACGGTTGACCCAATTTCGATCACTTCTCAGTAAATTTAATATAGGGAGCTAACATTATGATTATAAAGGTCATAGCTGAAAGTAGGATACAGCATCGATTCTACATATTCTTTTGGTAATAGAAAGACGTAATATCTCTGTCCGTTTTGTAAAACAAGTAGGTAATCTACAGACATACCTATCACAACTGGCAGTCAGGCAATAATTAATACCTACTTATAAAAATTCCGAATTTTGAGTAAACTTATTATAATTTCATTAGCATGGGGTTTCTTCATGAAAGGATTTTGGTTCACATAATAGCGAACAATGCTATCTAAAACAGATCGTATAAAAAAATTCTCATGATCATGACATTGTGAATATTTGCAAGTAGACACTGTTCGTGTTTGTTGTATTTGATTAAACACGGACGTTTTAAATTAATTCGCCGTCATTAATTTCAGGTATTACAATTACATGTAGGTATCCAAGGAAATCTTATCGGTGAGAAATAGCTTTGTAAACAATAATAAGCTGTATATTTGTTTTCAGTTCTTACGGATGTTATTGCCATTGTGACTTAGAAATTGTAAAACATGAACATTGCTATAAAAAAAATTTATGTATAAATGTTGCCATATGACAATTAATTATACGGTTTTACGCTAAACTGGGTATAGAAAAAATATCTATTTAAGTATTATGTAAGTAGTATGTATATTATGTATGTTTAGCAGCTGTTCCCTTACCATAAAGTTGGCGTTTATTTAGGTACTTAAATGTGAATCAGATAGTCGTTTTTCGTAGTTGTAGCTAAAATTAATAAAATCATGTTATTGTGTAAGAAAATGTGTACGTAAAAAAACAAGTATATACCTAATTATCCTAAACGTAAGGTTTGAATTGAAATAGTGAGTTAATGTAGACGTTAGTAGTTATCTTGAAAGCCCTAAACATCTCGTAAACAGCAGTACGGATGGCATGGCGGGTACAGTGCAAATATTATGTTGATAAATATTTATGGGAGCATTGTTCACCTGACAATGGCAGCAAGATTGGCTCTTCTCCAAACGAAGACACATAATGACACACTTTATCTGCTGTAGTCTTAGATCTATTCTCATTTTGCTGTCTATCTTTGAGCCAAAAGGAAACAGGTACAAAATACCGGTAACTAAATAACAACTAAATAAATAACAGGTAAAAACTGTTACCGACGCCTTTCGTCTTTGACTTTATCTTTCGACGCTTATTATTATAAATTATTGTTATTAAATACTACATAATATACAGAGGTACAAACATACAATACTACAAGAACCTACAATACCACTATGTGTTATAAAGCACCTCA
>DWGJ01004497.1:0-11544 GCA_018246895.1 Aspitha aspitha aspitha | reverse complement strand
GCCATATATTCACATTTATTAATATGTTTTCAATTCATAATAATTTTGATTGCATTTCAAATATGAAAAACACAAATGAACCGAAAAGCAAAATAAAAATGAGTCTTTTTCTCTTCTGCGTCCCGGTTTGGCTCTTCGTAATTATGGTAAGCCTAGGTATACTATTCGTATACCGCACGTGACTTTATTGTAAATACCTCTTTGTCAACTGCCTCCCGTGACGCTACTTATTTATTCATCTGATGTAGGGCAAATAGGGTTGCAACAAATGTTTCGTTACCTGTAAAGACAGCCAAGGAGTAGATACGTTTGGTCGTAGTACGCCTACTAAGGGCCATACAATTTACCTAGGCGTACCATTAGCACTACCAATTATTATCATAAATTGAACCCTACAGCTACCTTCACAAAATTGTGTACTTTATTACGAACAAAGATGTCTCAACACAGCTTACTTCGTATAAGTAATTTAACTGTTTCTTAAATGTCAATATATCACGAAACCTATGTATATATTTGCTCACTTCTAAGGACACGCTCTATAAAAACAATTTATTATTTTCTTATAATTAATTCGTTTAAAATGGATGTCTTAAGATATGATGTACGTGAGTATTCATTTGTAAATCTTTATTAAATGAAACCTGGATTTTATGTATTAAAATGTGCTGGTAGCGAAACGTTGGCAACGTTCACAAAATGCTAGCTTTGCTTATCAGTGACATTTGTCAAACGGAGCTATCGTACGCACGGAAGGCCGGCTAAGTTTGGTACGCTGAAGAATCGAGGATTTACAGGTTGGATTACAGTACAGGCGTGCTTACTCAAGTATCGAAGCATTGGCAAGCGGGCGGGCGGGGTGTCGCGGTAGTAAACAACTGAACACAGTCAGTAGGTAGTCAGTACGGCGCCAGTGGTCGTCCGGGCCGTGCGTGTCTTCTTGCGAGACGTGATACCACGCGGAGTCACGCGGGAAAAACTTTAAAATCATACCAATAAACTGTAAGTATCCGTATAAGTGTTCACGTGTCATTTTGTCGCGTTTTCGTCACCGTTCTAAGGGCCCGTGCCACTAATAAGCCCGCAGTGTTTGGTACCGGCAGCAAGTGCGCTCAGAACATTACAAACGAAGTCTGATTAAATGAAAAATAATTAGCGAATAACACAAATATAATTTAATTTCACTCGAACTGTGCGACGCTTGGATGTAGTTGGAGTGAGTATGTTCTAGTATTTGTATACCTTGTTATATTTATATAGAGACGTTCACTGAACCTCGCCACCTTATGTTATCATTGTCATTGAGATAATCTAATTAATGAGAATTTATTACTAATACAGAATTATATATAGGTAATGTATCAGCACATTCTTTACAATTCGAACGTGTATCATGAACTCATTCAGATTCAACTTCCTCCAGATCAGTAATTAAAAGATTGCATTAAAATGTGTTATTAAGAAAAAATCATATTATTTACTTACATATCAAATATTATTTACTCCATTTTTCTAATGAATATACTTCTTACAATTAAACACTTACAATTATTTTATTAAATAAACCTTTACACAAAAACATCTCTCAACATAACTGACGTCTAGACAACTTCATCTATACTTTTCTATACTATTTATACTTTTAATATTATAAAGCTGAAGAAGTTGCTTGGTTGAACGCGCTTATCTCAGGAACTACTGGTTCGAATTGAACAATTATTTTTGGGTTGAATAGTCCACTTATTGAGGAAGGCTATAGGCTATATAACATCACGCTATGACTAATAGAAGTGGAGCAGCAATGACAAATGTTGCAAAAACGGGAAAATATTGATGTCTACGGGGGCGAAGCCACGAACACAGTTAGTAGTACATACAATACAATTTAAGAACTTGTATAGGTGAACCCTTAGAGGCTTCGATTTCACAAGCTCTACGAGTAGCAGACAGAGAGACACCGAGATATGCGCCTTTGTAACTCTGTGAAGCAAAAGCGTGCGCTAAGCCACGTTGCGGACCACGTGGCTGTTCACTATCTCTACAGGATATAATAAGATAACATTACACTTAGCTACCTACTAATATAATCATGTATTGCACACTACAAGGTGAAGTTAATGTCGGCGCGATGATGCAGCAAACACCGTGTTTCCGTGCTCGTGTTATCTGAACGAGAATTATTGCTCTATTTAAACGTCGAGCGATTAGTGTACCCACTTAAATGCTCATTTATTATGACTGTATAAAGATAATTATAGTGGTTATAATGTAAATAGTGTTTAGACAACTGTTTGCGAAGTTTTGCAAGGATTTTATTCAATTTGTTCATTGCTGGGACGCTTGGAGTGATTTGAAGTCGACGGCTCTTCTTTATATCTTACCTGTACTTATATTTGAACACGTTTGTGTCCTTTTCTGAACGTACAGTCGAGAGTACAATACATCCCCATTAACTATTGGGCAGGTGCCAACCCACATTACCTAAAACAGTATTTCTTCACTATTTAATGGATGTAGGACCTTAAAACATGGAATAACTTCTCCCATTTTCCCAACATTTCCCTTCACTGCTCTGCTTCATCTGTAAAGACATCAATTCATGTACGGAATTGATGTCTTTACAGATTTATTATAAGTATAGATAGATAGACCGCAAACAGTGGCGGGCGAAAACTAGTACCTAATTGTCATATTGTCCCATCCCCCACCCATACCAACGACTCGTCGCGGGGGTCGATTTACAAGAGATATTCTAAGTAGCCAGCAGTCCTTTGCCAACGTTTTAAAGTTATCGCCTTATACCTAATATTCAAACCTAACTATAGCCTAACCTAACCCGACATATCGTTAATTTATTAGCTTCGTGTTTTCGTTTATTGATATTTAATTGAAAGTGACGAGTTAATAATCTTAATTAGTTACCACATCAGTCGAAAGCCAAAGAAATGTACGATTCGACGCCGTTTGTCATTAATTAATTACACGTATTTATGTTTGCAACTCCATTAATAACACGTTAAATACGTGTTCGCAATTAATTAGCAACACAGATTTAAATTCATTATATATTTAATTATGGAGCTGTACATTTTCAAAACGATTTTCTTGCGGCCGCTCGCCGAGGGGCGCAGAGAGCATACCGACGAGAATTGTGTCAAGAGTGTGCCGAGAAGTATTTTAGAGCGCCCCAGTTAGAGAAAACCATAGCCCTTAACGTTCAAGGGAAATTAGACACATACTCGTAAGAGACACATGTTATTTTCCTAAAAAAAAATACAGTTAATTCAGTGTGAAATGAAATTCATTTCTTCTTCTAATGAAGTATCTTAAGAAGGTATGCGGTAGGAGTTGAAATATGTAAATAGTCACGTAAGGAAAAAGCGTTATTCGTCGTCCAAGCTAGATTTTGTCAGTCTCTCGCTTTTTCTATTGTTTATATATGAGTGTGTGTGATTCGAGCAGACATCCATCGCACTTAGCCGGTTTATGACCACAATAGGAAATAAGCGTAGGGAACTCCGTTCCCGACGGACCCTGACTGTCCCCCTATTTAATTATTATTTAGTTTTCTATTACTCACGCAAACACACATAACGCTACACAATGTGCAGTGCTTATTTCCCGCTCTGGGCTATTGGGCTCTTCAAACAAATCTCAATATTTGATAATGACAACCTTTTAAAGTGTCATAAGAACTGGTCGTTGTAAAAGGAAACGAGAAAAACCAGAATCCGCTGAGATAATTTGTACGAGCGCAGGACCGGGGGAAATTATGCAATAATGCGCGTGGTGTTTTCACACCGATGCGTTTGTTTAGAACGCAACATTCGCCACTTACTCGTGTGCTCTTCGTCGCAAACGAACCACGGGCTGCACCTATCGCTATCGTCAAGAATTGATTAATGATGATTTGACCTTATAACTGTTTTTTACTATGATTATATATTCATATATTCAGCAATTACAACAACTGAATACAAGAAAATCGAATAGGCATTTAAGCAAGGTTTGTTTTGACTACAGACGTCAGTCAGAGGCGATGCTTGAATAGGTTGATGCATAAACTAAATCTAAGTATAAGGAGCGCCTCCGGTAAACGGTAATGTTCTGACAGGAAGAAGAGATAACCGTGGCTACTCGCTTAGGCGTATATAAAAAGGCGCGGGGGAGAAGGGGTTTAAAGGGTCCGGTCCACCCTTTAACACGGGCGATAAAAACATTTAGGTATTTGCGGATTATTTTAGGATATCCGTACCTTAGAATACACCTATATTTGAAAATGCACAGCAAAGATTGACGTATGTGATTCCGCGTTTGTCTCGCATATGCCTATTGATGAGGTAGACGTTTAGAATATTGCTTTTTTACTGGGTGAGGTGCAGGAAACGCACTAGTAAAATACTTGTACATATTTTGTACGAGTTGTTTCCATGTATAGTACTTAACAATTATATTTGCGCGGCGCTATAACGCCGTGTACGCGTTGGCAACACGCGATAAAGTTGATATCTTCACAGATAATCAATAAATCAGTCGTACTGATTATCAAAAATAATCAATTAGCCTTCGTCCGTCGAGAGAACGTTCAATTTGTTTAAATTTGCATTTTTATTCTCCTTCTTTAATGTTACAAAACCACATCGAGAATTAGTACAGTACTTTGATTAGACGGTGCGGTATTTGATAATCTATGCACGAGTTGGACGCATTCGGCGCACTCCATCGACGTTCGCGTCAAAAATGATATTTTAAATGGAACGGAAGCTGAAAAAAGCCGTCGGTTTGCTGTCAAACTTTTTACGGTCAACAACTGACCCCGCGATAGTTTCAATAATAACATTTTACTGACATTCAAGTAATTTTGTAAAGAAAGGGACAACGAGGAGGCAGCGGCTACAACTGGCCATTAACATCATAGACATCTGCAGTCTACCGTCCGTATCGCTATTAACCGAGAGGCTTTCTTCGAATCTTATCTCCCTGATGGGGATTACAGGCTTCATCATGATGAACATTTTCTTACAAAACAATTGCGATCTAAATCTAATACGTATAAAAAGTAGAAAAATCAATCATGAAACACGAGTAAATAAATCCTATTGTCTATGAGATTACGCGTCGTGCGCGCCGTGTACACGGTGGGTACACGCTCACGCCGCAGTGGGTATATGACGCCGCATGCGGCATTCCTTTGCCGCGACCGGGAAACAAGCTCGCTGCGAGCCCGCGGCACACAGCGGGACAAATCTCTGGAGCCTCGTTACAAAAGACATCAACTACATCAAACACTGCTCCGCGCCGCCGCGACCGCAACCCGGGCTCACAATTGTGTGTTGTCTTTTTTCATTAGTACAATTCACCTTGCAAAAGGAGATACATTCGTATCGTTCGTATGTATACAATTAATCTGTAATTGATGTGTGAACCCGTCATCCAAGATACATTTTTTCGCTAGCGCGAGCCGCGCGCCATCCAAGTGAAAAGTTGCGTGACATACGAATGTCGTGAATAGTCAAGAATCTTGGCCCTAGCCTACTTAATAATATAACGTAGCATTTGCATACACGAATGCAGTGTGCTCATTTTTACGAGCGTGACCTTATTTTTACCGATCGATATCATCAACGCAACGGCGCGAACGTCAAACGGCAACTAGCGATCGCCCGAGTGTGCGTGCACCACTATAACGCTAACTCGCTCCGCACAACCGGTCCTATATCTCCCTTGACCTTGGACGGCGACTGGCGACTTTAATATTTATACGCGATAATTATAGCGTTCATTTTTGCCTGCAACCGGGTCATTAACAATTGGTACACGTCCAATGCTTTGGTAATTAGGAGCAGTGGGCCAAAAAAGCGAATTGGATACAACGAGACGACAAGGATCAGGTGTTCGCTCGGGCCGACGTCGAATGTTTGACGGAGCGCGACGTCCAGATGTTAGACGCATACAATAAATGTTTGATCAAACATTGGCCGGAAACGTTGCAACGTGTTTTGTTACTAAAATAAACGTGCATACACTGACGATATGATATATTATGTAGTGGCGAGCGTGCAGTTGCACTCGGGCGCGGTCGGCTCGCGGCGTTGCAGCGGCCCGCGCACTGTCAATGCAAGGTCGCGAGCGCAAACAGCGCAATGACGAGCGGAGATTATGTGCATTATCCAATTATACTAAAGTTGTTGCGCAACTTCACGTGAACACCATTGTATGTTTATGGAGGAAACAGGTTGGCGGTCTCGTAAGCAAATCTATCGTAACGATTTACGAGTATATACAGTACATCGTTCTTGTTATTGTTCAACTTGCACACTTTAATATTTACTTTGAAATGCATAAAAAAGAAATGTATAGTACTGCTCATGTTTAAAAAATATATAATCAAAGAAATTAAAAAAAAATCCATTTAAAGTGACACAGAAAATACGCGGGTTATAAATCAAGAAAAGAACTAGTAAAAGTAAAAAATAAAGCGTTAACTAACCATCATATTATGCACGATTAATGCTTTATGTCATTAATGGCACACTTCATGGCGGTACTTTGACAGTCTGTGGGCGACCTTAACTCTCCACTTCGACTGTTTAAAAACAACTAGAGACGCAGCCACCAGACGTGCACAAGAACTACTGGGGAGGGGAAGTACGCAGTTGTATTTATAGAAGAGAAAAAAAATTGCTTTAGGTGTCACGGTGTCAAGACGAACACTCTCTATTTTGGGTCAAGGCCACGCGGAGCACGCCAACTTATGGTCGAGGGAGATATTTTAAAAAATTCAACATCTATCTATACGCTTATGAAGCTACGACAGAAATGTTTGTGTACACTACGAACGTTCTTTGTAGGTATTTTAAAGCAACACGATGAAAGGTATTGCCAGTTGCGACCTCTCTGTTTACGACTGTTTCGCGACTTTAATCTCACGTTGTTCGTTCATAAAATCAGCTGCGTACACCATGCATTTGGTACTTCGTGGTTCGGTGATGATTCCCTTCATAGCTTTGCAGCAATCATTTTGCCGATGTCTTCATTAATGCAGTAAAAAATCGAAACCCTTTATATCGACTTAAAAGGTCCAAGTAATTTCTTAGCTGGACGAGAAATTAAACAGTGATATCTGAAAATCTGGAAGTATCCAACAAGTATCGATTGTACGTGCACTATGCACTCTTGAAGTGGCAAGAGAACGCGACGTCAAGGCTGAGAGGAGAGTGCCTCGCGCCGCTAATGGATAACTTCACCGACTTCTCTCTCGAAGAATTCCAAAAGAAACACTTTTTGCCTCGTCGTCTTATGCCTCAAATGCATCGTGATCATGTTCGGTCATTATAGCTGCTTCTAGCTCGTTACAATTTGAATGAAAAGATAGAAAAGAAAAGACGCTGCTTCCTCTTTTATATGTAATTTTTTGTATAATATAAACGTAGTTTCGTTGCCGATTGTTACTGAATAGTACAAAAGCATCAACGTCAACAAACTCGCTGCAGTGAACCAAGAATGCTCATTTCCTCGCGAACTGAATGCACCGTTCATACTGACTGCAGATGATAATATAAAAATGTAACAATCCCAGATTAAGAGACCCTTCGGCGACGTAAGAGGTCACATTTAGCTGGTCCCATTGTGAAGCTTTCACTGTGAAATAGTTGTGTTCTGTTGTATCTCATTTAAATAACTCTTCATTTTCAACAATACAACCCCTGCCGTTTTGCAACAATAATGACAAAATGCAAGATTTAATAGCTCTTAAAGTAATGCAGTCGTTAAGGCGCACTTTCAGTCATGTTTACGACTCGCCGACCGAATAATGGGTAGCGCAGAACGTGTAATCAAATGTCTCAGCTCCCAATCGATACTAACGAGCTCGCCAACAAATTATCTCCAACCTAGTAATTGTACCATCGCACTTCCACATGGTTTCAATACGCAACATTAGCCAAAATCATGCTACTCGTCCGTAAAACGACTGCATGATTACACCATCCGCTAGCGACGTGGAAGCTGAAATGGCCCCTAAATAGATAGCAACAACACCGATAATTGCGTACCATGTCCTGACAGATGGCGCTGACGTGACTCATAATTATGCCGAGGGGCGGATCCGTCGGCACAGTTTTGTTTATTAGGAACTATCAACTAATATTACAAAAGTTTTCCATAAAACGAACCCTAACGAAAACACCTACTTGGAGGAGAAAACAGTCTCCTGTGTACTGTACATTGTAACATCGACCACAATCCGAGGTTAATATGAAACAAATTAGAATGTACATCATAAAAGGTTCTGGACAAAGGTTTGAAAATATAAACGGAGCATTGTATTAAACATTTTATAGTACCAAATCTCATAGATTTGAATCGTTTAAAATGGACTATTAGCAAAGAAAATACTTTGAACAAATTTTTAATGAACACTAAATATAACTGAATATAATTTACATTATCACACATACGTAACAATCGCACGTTAATACAGCGAACACTATTAAGATAAGAAATGTTTCTAAATAGGTTAAGGCATTACAGTTTATCAGCGGCTACTTTTATCGTACAGAATGTGGCAATGTGTGATAAATCACGGTCGTTATAAAATGTTGAATAAAATTAAAGAAGCCATCATTCCACGAGAATGTCAAGTATCCATTAACGTGGGAAACAACCGAAACGCACGCGAGGAACGCGGGCATTTATTGTTAGTAGATCAAGTAGAAATGTTCAAAGTTGACGTGATTGTACCGCCAGGGAAGCCTCCGAACCGAGCCGCCTTCCCACGTGTTCACGACATAAGCTTTTTACTATCAATGTCAAGTCAGACAGTGGCTTCAAACGAAATACAATTAGTAGTGAATGCAATCTTGTAGCAAGAATTGCACTAGCACTTATAGTAATTAACGAAATTGCAAAACCTATTAACAATAACTTGACTAAATAGGTACCCACCCGCGTATTAATACAAAATCAGAGCAGGGCATCTCAAGTTAGTCCCATTCCAGGTTTGTTCATAACGCACGTCAAAACAGACAATATCCTGAATGTTGACCATATGAAATACATTTCTGGATGTATTATAACAACAAGTCACGCGCCAATAAATTTAAATTCAATGTACATCTGTATGGGTAATCTACATAATTTATGGCATCTGCGACACGGGAGATTCCAGTCACATGAATCTTTAATCTCAAAAACATTAGAAACGTCTTCATCTCACTTAAGGGTGTACAGGTTTATTGTATTACATTTTAAATTTTCCTATAGCGGCTACACTACACAATATACCAACAGAATCACTTTTATTTTCGTTGGAGTGACGTCACCGCATTCTCGTGATGTATGTATTAAGGAGACTCGTCCAGATTGAAAGGATGGCTCCGGGCAAGTTTGCCCCCCATTTCTCAATATGATGCATTGTCGCTAGTACTAATATCGCTGTATAGTTCCATACCGTTTCGTTAAACCTCATTCACATACACTTTCTCGGAAGTATAAATTATCTGTTTTGGTCCCTTTTGTTACTCCACTTCATATATTACGTTGTAGTAAGCCTCGTGGTATTTATACAGTATCAGGCGAAACATTAGCTAATTCTTTTACAAACTTTAGTTTCCTCACAAAGAAAAAAAAACACTAATTAGCTTACCGCGAAGCCTTGAAACACCTTCGAGTATTAAATAAGTGAAGAGACCGATCGATGTCTTATATTGAATAATAGAGGCTTCAAGCGGCAGCGGACGAAAATAGCGACAAAATCACTGTCACATTCGTTCAAGGACCACCGGTGGCCGGCTGTGACTTGGCCAGTGACGCAGTCGCTTAAACGACTCAATGTGGATGTGGACCGTGTGTACACATACTTTTGAGTGGAATGCACAGCAAGATGGATTAAGTCGTCACAAGGCAAGCTATTAAGACCGCATTTAGAAATTTATTACTGCGGCCCCCAAGGACGCAATCGTACCAACGTTTGATGCCTGATGTGTTCGCCTTAAATGTACCTATTACTATTATACATTAACGCTGATGCAAAACTTGAAATGTATAAACAAGTGAACGTTTCACACATTAGCATCTTTAAGTGTTGCTGCATCGACATTAGCTGTGACATTCAAAATGCAGTTATAAAATTTAATGTTTTGTCAATATTGTTGTGTATGTACCAGCAAAAATTATGGAACGTCGTTGATGACACAGTTTTGGAGAGCAGCAGCTGTAGCGACGCCGGCCTACTAACATTGAAACTGTACCGTGTACAATTCTCGGATTAACTTTACGTCTGCGACGTCACAGTCAGTAGAGGCTCTATTATGTTCCCGGCTGCCGCCTGCGCTCCCATTGTGTCCCTCGCCCACCGCCCCAGATGTAAATATAACTAGCCCACTTCCACACTATCGTTATATTCGCATTTTTAATGAAGCAATTTTTTTTGGCCGCGCACACTTCGTACGCATATTCGCTCGACGCTGCGATAACCCAAATATAATTTAATAGCGACATCCTCCTTCCACTCCAGGAAGTCGGTCTCGTTAATGGCAACAACTATCGCTAAACCTATTGTGTATAATGTGCGCACAGTGTGTCGCGGCAATTGTAACTTAAATGTGATCCACCTTGTTAATGTTCATAAATTGGTATCATCTAAACAATGCATTCGTGCAAGGCCGCACGCAGTTGCGAACTAAAATGCCGCAAACGAACAATCAATTATACAGTTTTAAGCTTTACAATTACAACACAACGCGAATGTGGCACAATTGGTAGATGATATCATTCCATTAGAACATCCTTAAACGAACTTACGAAATGTGTCAGAAAATAAAAATAAAAATAGTAATACCGATTTTGAGCGGCCGCCGCGCGGTATGATCTAACTGGCGAAATGATTGCGTAAATCAAAGGTCTCACGTTAGGGGACCTTGACACACCTCGTCGCGTTTTAACAAAAATGTACGTGATGTAAGCAAAGATGACCGGCGCGATACCGTGATCTATGTGAACACTCGTAGTGCGCTTATATCTCTATTACATAGACGCGCCGTCGTCAGACGTCCTTTTACCGTCCAGCTGCCATTGCCGCGACATAACCGGTCGCGACAGTTCATATATCAGCAACCTTCAAATCGGAAGCGTCGTCATGCTTCACCGCCTCGAAAAGGATACGAACCAACATTCCACATAGCGCTTGACACTCTACACCTTCCGTTCACAAACATCGATATCGAGAAAAAAGATTTGTTCGCATTATAAAAAATATTTTCCAAATTGCGGCATTCTATCAGTCATTTCAATATAGGGTTGCTTTTATTTTACAAACGGTATTAATTGATGTACGAGGGCCGTTTCCAAAGTTTTTGAAACGTTACGGGAATGTTTGTTATTTGTTCATTTTTATGAAACTTAGAATGTTATTATTTAATTACAGTCGTTTCGGCAAACTCTCAATATTCCGAAATCGAGTTTGCAATGAAACAAAAATTTCTATAATGTGCCTTTTCTACCGACTTCAAAAAGGAGGAGGTACTCAATTCGTCTGTATTTTTT
>DWGJ01004496.1:0-11546 GCA_018246895.1 Aspitha aspitha aspitha | reverse complement strand
ATAAACATACATATATACATACGATATAGTACTTATATAGATATTTTTATTACGACCAGACACAGAACAAACAAATGCGCTCATCACACAAATGTTTGTCCCGGGTGGAAATCAAACCCACGGCCTCCAGTTTTACAGTCACGGTCTTTAACTCGACCACGAGGTTAGTCAATCTCTAAAAGGTGCAGTGATACCTTCATATCAGGGTCGTTGGTTGGACGGTTTTACCTGAAGATTAAGGTCCAAATCACTGGTACATCACTAGTTAGAATCAAATCATCTTAAAAAAATAAAAAAACAACTTTAAAATCTCTACCGTGCTAAACCAATTAAAACTCTACCAGTCCGCCGTTACAATGGAGTTGATGTTTAATTTTCAAAATATCTCGTTCTCTCCCTTCACTTTTAAGAACATATTAAATTATCAGCTATAAAAAAAATAAAATCTATATAAGTACTATATCGTATGTGTATATGTATGTTTATCAGCTGTCCGATCACCATAACACAGGCATTCAATTAACTAATTTCTGGTTCTGACAGCCGTGTGTGGAATTGTCCCCAGTTATTTATTTGTTTATTTATTTTATAAGCTAATCTCCTAGGTCATGATAACGTATGATACATAGATATATACATATATTGAGAAATACATTGTGACATTAAGTACATATCGATTATGTATAGGTATATCTATGTCCAGCAAATATAGCGCAGTTATATCGTGCAGCGAAGGAAAGACATCAACGACTCTTGATATATATTTTTGACGTGAAAACTTCTTCACCGGCGTTGTGTACTTTTTGTGATGGGTAAAAATGTACTCGCGTCAGGACACGTGACCTGATCGGAAATTCGTAAGATGGTATTTGAGTATATTTATCTGTATCTACGTGTTCGATGGTTGCCTTGGCAACCACTGTCATCTAATAAATAGAGTCATGAACGTTATCCTTTAAACGTGTTTCCTTTAAACTCTTCATTTTTCCACTTCTGCCGGAACCCGTTGTTTTTTTATTCTGACCCTCCCCTTTCGAATACCAAATTCAAATTCAACCTGTTTTATTGATCGTAAAGTACACATAAGTCATACGTTTTATACGTATAATAGCTCTCTTTAGCTCGTAGACTCGTGGTAGAGTTCGAGAAAAAAACCGGGGAAATATGCTCTTAGGACCGTTTTAAATAAGAAAAAAAAAGTTGTATGACCGCTGCCCACTAGTAACGGATATTAACAAACCGCTTTTAAGGCATCCGAGGTGGGGCAACTAAAGTTACCTGACAACAATACCCGGGTAGGTAAATTGTAGGTAAAAGGTAATTGTGGTAAGGTAAAAGGTAATTGTAGGTAAAAGTAAGGTACAATGTAATTGTAGGTAAAAGTAAGGTATAACGTAAAAGGCAGGTAAAATAACCTGTTCTCAATCATGGTTACGTCTGTTCCTTCTCGAGCGAAATACAGGTGATACCTTTCGGTAAACAATGCTCACCCTAGTTATAAATAATATCAGCTAAGTTAGTGATAACAAACTCTCTGTAACACTTTTCCTATAAAATAAATAAAACAAATTACAGTCACCAAAATGATGGTTTATCTTTGATTACAACCTTGACGCACTGCACGTCAGCTACAATCGATAATAATATTACAATTTAATCAATCGATCTAATCAATTGATCAATCAATCAGTATTATGTGACACCGTAACATTTTGTAAATGGTAATATATAAATTAACATTATATTATTACTACGTATCTGGCCTATCTCGACCAAATAGGTCAGACATTGGCTGTTGGGGGAGTCAAGAGCCTCCGAAACCGGCGTGTATGCATGAAGAGAATGATGAATGTAGATGAAGCACGGCAGGTTTGTAGGGATAAAGATATTTGCCACTGGGTACGCCCAGCCAGCGAAAGTCTAATAAAAATAATCATAACATATCAATAAGAATATCAAACAGATTATTACAATAAACAAATTAAAACTAAGTCAAACTACCAATTAACGTTAAATACAAAGCAATACAATGGACATATTTGTTATACACAATGTGCTCACACACCTCATATTTCTACAAAACCCATAATTATGAAATCATCAGTCGATTGTATTTTTATAGCAATCCATGTCACATATCACAAACGATAGCTTATTGGTTTGAAATTCAGCCTCCCACTCCAATATGTCTCGGGTCAAATCCTATGTCCGGTGAAAGATAAGATCGTGAGGTAACCTGAACACCTTAGAGATGTTATAAAGTATATAGTATATCTCTGGTTTGTGAAGTCTGACAATCCGCACTTGGCCAGCGTGGCCTAAAACAAAAGTCATGCCAAAAAAATCAATTAAAAGTAACCTTTAGAATGACCTCGTTTTATTCTGCCTGCTTCCCACAGTTGCTTGAACGACTCATATCCACTAGAGGAACAAGAGTAACTTAATAATCTTAGAAACTGAAACTTAACCTTGATAGCGGTTAGATGTGATATCTGTTATGTACTAACATTATTACACTTATTACTCGCAAAATAACTATATACGCTAAACTGTAATAATAACAGTAGAAACTCGTAACGTGATATTCCCGAAGTTGCAAAAGACCGTACGTCCTAGCCTGTACCGTCTCAAAAACAAAAATGTTTAAATATATTTTTTTTGGATCGAAACTAATTTTGCTTGAAAGATTCGGATGAAAGATTTAAAAGTCTGTAAAGTTCATAACAAATTAGTAGTTTACGCGTATTCTTTGAGGAAACATAGCACGGATATGGTCGTACATATTTTGTTATCAAAACTTTCCGCTTCAATTCAGCGAAGTACAATTGCTTGTACTAGCGACATCTATATTGAGTCCATGAAAATACTTTCTATCATACCACTCTGTGTAGTGCGAGATCGAACGATGAACGATTCGATATTGCAATATTTAATTGTCTATTAAGTAAATCATAGATGGCGCTGATACTAATAAAATATATATTATGGTATTAATGATAATAATTTTATTTCATTGTACTAGATGGCGTGCCATGTAATACCACACCAACTTATGTTGTCTTTTTATTAATTTTCATTTTATTTATTTCATTTTGAGTGAAAAAGCGCGCTCGCTAATTTTTTTCGTTGTATTTAATTTTAGTCTACTATTGAATATTTAGATGATCTAAAATTGACGCAAACTCAAGCTTTAAAATTTATATATGAATGACTACTATGATATGTATTGGGAAAAGATTAGTTTTATTTACTATTAACGTTTCACTAAACCTACATTGAATCCATTTAAGTGGAACCACCCACAACTGTTGATTGCGTCATTAATCACATTAGTGTTACCGTTTCGTAGTTATGTTTATATTGTAATAGTATGTAGTAATATGTAATATGGTAAAGTTGATTACTTTACCATATTACATATTACTTTAGATATTATCATTCTTTAAAGGCTTCTAATTAATAAGAGAGACTTTTCCTATGACTGTAATTTAATGAAAGCCACTAATAGAATATAATATTTTACAGTCCATGACCCTGGGGGAAATATTACATTATGATTCGCGTCATTCTACTATCTACGCAACCCACGCAGCAATTTGCGCCGCCAACATGCTGAGCTGATAATACATGCAATACTTTCTCAATTATTTGCAATAAAAAATGTAACAAATTACACAATCGTTGCTAAAATTACATTTACAATTTGTTTGTTCAAATAACGGTTTATTTTTACACATTTAAAAAATCCATTTACCAACAGTCGACTGCGACTAAAGGCATTTTCTGGCATTACTTTGAATATTGACATATTGCCTAAATCCGAACTGAAGAACCCCGAAGACTTATATTTCAATTCCACCTATGAACTGTAGTTGTTTAATGGATTATACAAATATGTTTTACTAATGGCCCGCCCCGGCTTGGCACGGATATAAAACAGTATTTCTCCACTTAATGGATGTAGGAGCTTAAAAAATGGAGTAACTTCTCCCGTTTCCCCAACATTTCCCTTCACGACTCTGCTCCTATTGATTGTAGCGTGATGAAAAGTATACTTTAACCAGCTCAGGAGTATGAAAAATAATTGTACCAAGGTTCGTTAATATCCGTCGAGTAGTTTTTGTTTCTATAACGATTTTACAGACAGAATTGAACTCTACAAATTTATTATAAGTATAGATAAATATATAGTTTATTTAGAATAATCCTTCAAAAACTAGTTAGGAACCAGTTCTCTTTTCACACTTCGGTTGCTAAGAGCGCTATGTGCTTGTATCTTCTATACATAAAAATCCCGCGTCACGATGTTTATCCGGGATTCCAATGAACTCCAACACTACTAAACCGACTTTGTACTGTGTAATTCGGTCCAAATTGAGAGATACAATAGTTTTTATCGCGATCTTAATTTCTATATTGCAAATTAAACGTTTTTATTTTTAAGTTTCAAAAGTTTTCTACAGATGGCGTTGTCAAGCGTGTCGCGAGTGCGAAGACAACGATCATTGGAACCTGACATACCTATGTCGATGCAGAGTATTGACAACGAGTAATTAATTTAACGTATTATAACCGATCCACAGAATCTACAGAAACAAAAGTATAGGGTGTGTTCAAGTACCTTTATTTAATTGTATTGTATAGTAGATAATCATTGTAACATCGTAAAACTGAAGAGTTATTGGTTTTGGACTTCGTTTATTTCTATCGATTACCTTATTGTCATTAAGCTAAGACTCAATTCGAATATGTAACCTATACAAATTCGTACGAAAATACCTTATACGAAATTATCGAATAATTTTTGAGTCTAACCTCACTGAATGAGGAAATGTTAACGGAAGAATACAAGAAAACAGTCCTAGCCATTCAGGTATTTTCCTATCAAATATTAAGTACTTTGTTGAACTCGTATATACATATGTATGTGTACAAAGTACAGACATCTGCGGACAGCCCGGTGACGTCATTAAGCCGAGTTAAGTAGCATAATGATAAGATTTCAGATAGCGAAGAAGCAATGTACAAAGTTCACTTTTAGAATCAAAAATATAGCCGAAATCATTGGTTATTTAAATATTTTATTGCTTCATTATTATTTACGTGTCTGCTATTATGATGAGGAGGTTTTAAGAGAAACACACGATTAAATAGCCACGCTGTTATACCCTAGTGGTGTCGATTACGATCCCTAACTCCGTGGCTCTGGGTTCGAATTCTGTCTTTTATAAGTCTTTACTTACCTACCAACGTAGTTCTGACAATTGAAAACTAACAAGCAATCTATGTACTCTGAGGTGTGTGTAGTTTGCTAATCCGTAGTTGGCAGCGTGGTAGACTTAACCCTTAACTGGAGCGAGGACTGGCGTCCAAAAATAAAAGACAAAAAATCAAGTTAATATTTCGTTTTAATCAGCTTGCATCTTAAAACTTAGCCGACAATCCCGTGCGCCGTGGTTTCAAAAAAGCAATTAAATGTTTGAAAAAAATGTATGGTCTATATATTTTTGCAACAAAACTGGCCGTTGAGTCACCACCACTAATCGCTGCGCGTCATGCGACAACTCAGTGGCTCAAACATACACACACACACACACACACACACACGAGTGTCTTTAATCACGTAGCGCGCTACAATGTGATCTGGTCCAAGTGACAGGTTAAGTAGGTGTCTCTATTTACTGATTGGTACCTTACATGTAACCGTCTATTCTACTTATGATCTAATCTGTAAATGAAAACGGATGATTCTGTTCAAGAACAAAAAATAATGAAGCAGAATACCAAATAATTTGAAGTATTTCTCACACCTGTATGTATTAACTTTAGCACTAGATGGCGTTGTTTTCTATTAAGAATGAATTAGTCAAAATAATAAAATTGTTTCTTTAACTATTTTCGTTTTAAGCTTTATGACGACCGTCAACAATTAACTAAATCTTAATGATTTTAAGAAAGTTACTTAGCATCGCAGTTTTCCGTCAGCGCCATGCTGGTTAAACAATAAACGTGGTGCGGTTACAAGGTTAGGCTTTGAAATGCTAGATGGCGTTACGGTCGTATAAAAACTAACTGTAATGATGAACCGCTTTGCCTTATGTCGTGGCCACAGATTACAAACTTAAACTTTTACCTACTGAAATAAATGCATAATCCAAAATTCAGCTCAGTTTCAAAATTGATGTTAGTATTGTACCTCGGTCCAGAGATGGCGCTGCCCGTAAAGAATTTTATACGTCAAGGTTTTGTAAGTGACCGTTAGCATTGCGACAATATACTAGAGTTGTCTCTAACCTAACTTAACAAATTGCTTAAAATCGATAACACAATGTTCATTGTTAGCTGTAAATTTCCATGTAATTATAAACTGTAAATATACAGTAACTTATTAATTATATTGTAACTTATTCTCCGATTCCTCATTAGCTGGGAAAATCAGTTATAGCTATATTTATTAAAAATGTCATAATATGTCACTGCGTTTAAAAATAATAGATACGATGTATTTCTAGTTGCGTGTGGACCTCGAGTGGTTGGTGGCGAGCCGTTGCCCAGCAGTGGGATGGAGCCAGCCGTGAGCGTACAGCTTGAGCCGCGGCGATCACTCGCCGACCGCGTGTCTGGCGCGCCACAGCGCTAGTCACTTTCCCGCGCCGCACCGTCACAACATGAGTTTCGTAACGGTGCCGCCCGCACCGCGCACAGCGTGACGGACTCATGACACTCTCGACGTTCCAATTCAAAATTCTAATTCAAAATTCTTTATTGTCTGGATTTATGTATAATACAGTCAGATCTTATAAACAATACTTATCCAAATAAATCCTGCCTAACTAGGCGTGCAAAACATCATATTAAATTACATGAAATTAAAATTTTTTAAACTATAAATTCATCATTGTTATTAACTGTGATTTCTAACCTAAGGGAATTACGTGATAAAAGTTAGGCCATACATTGCCCTATAACCTCTATATTCCAGTAAGTCCGATTAAAATCGGTTCAGCTGTTCCAGAGATTAGCCCGGTCGAATAGAATGACAGACAGAGACAAACAGATTTAAGGAATTTTTAGGACATTTTGAAAACACAAACAGATACTTTAATTTTATGAATGCATCCACGTCACATTTGTAAAAATAGAGGTTCGACACTGAGTCCTCTCTACTTACCCCATTAATGACGTAGCGTGACAGTTTAGTAATAAAACTATAATAAATTAAACGTTTAGTCGCCCTTATAAAGTAAAATGAAATCCGTCAATATTAACTCAAATAGTATACATTTAAATGCCCTTAACACATGTTAACAAAATAGTCAACAACGAAAATGATATCAAAAAATGTGCGTCAGTGCCACCAATATAGTATTAAGTATAGTCAGCTGTTATTGGAAACTAAATAATGAATTATACAGCGTAATAACAATAGCTATTCTATATCGCATATTTAAAAGTTCGACAACGTGCTTAGCCTTAATAAAAAAAAGTACACAACGCCGCTAAAGAAGTTTTCACTTCAAAAATCATGGAATTAAATGAAATAAAATTTATCTAAACTTTACTCTATGGGGTGAAAGATTATTGCAGTTTTTCGATTTTACAGAAGTAATAATAATATTATGCACGTTTTTAATTAAAAATTTTATCATTATGTTATTAAATGGTGAAATATATCATGATACCTTAGTGTTATCAAAATTTGACCCGGCGATAAGATAAAGAAACCGTGGGAATCGGACATTATCTTTTGTTTTATTTATTCTTTAAGTACGATACGATTTAAACTTTATAGTTATACATGATGTATGTAAATGAGTGAAATATTGTTTACGTTGTAATGTAGAGTTTGAAGCTGTCCTTGATAACTCTATCAGCGGTGCAGCGTTCAAACATCTGTGAGAATTACTTCACGTGTATCTGATTACAGTACAGTGATAAGTGATATCTAACAACTGTTATCTTGTATATTATGTTTACGGTCACAATTCGCTCCCGATGCGTGCCGCGTTAATTGTTATGCCTATTTTATACGATCGCTCGCGTGAGTAATCGTCACTCACTTTGTATTGATAGAGAAGACTTCGGTTTCGGTTGCATCCGCGTCCGCATCTAATCAAACACGGCTAGAGGTCGTTGACACCTGTCGAAACTGCAGCTCCGGTTGCAGGAGGCGCGCGGCGCGACCTTGCCGCGCGCGCCCCTCGCGACGTCACGCGGGGGCGCGCCGGTGACGTCACGCCGCGACCTCGCCCGCCGTCACTCGGTGTGCACGTGAACGGCACGCGCCCGCACGCGCCGGCTGCGTGATCGGCGCGCCGCCATTGGCCGCCGCGGCCGCGCCGCTCGCCGCCATTGGCCGCCCGCCCCGCGCGCCTCGCGGCCGCGAGCGCCTCGTACCGCGAGTGCCCGCGAAGAGGTTTATTCGCCCGCCGCTCGCTAGCCGACCTACACGGCTCCGAGAGCGAAGAGCGCGAAGCGGCACCCCAAGTTTGGTGAATTAAAAAAGAAAGTTTTCCGCCGTTGAATGATCTCGACGTAACCATGTCTACTCTACTAGAAGTTTGCGGTCCGCTATCGCCGCCGTCAACGCCTCCGTTGATGGACGTAAAAGTGAGTGTTGACAAATATTCGAGACCTTTGAACTTTTATTTATCCCACAAATTCATTCGCGACGCAATGTTGCGCTAAAAAAAATCGCGCCTTGTGCAATCGAAAGTATGACGGTGGGAGCGCGAGCACGCATCGCGCGCGTGCTCCACCGGCCCGGCGACCGTTCACTTACGTGCGTCCGTCTTTGTCTCGCAGGTCGAGTTGCCTTTAAAAAAGGCAGCGGCGAAGCGGGCGAGGGAGTCGCCGCCCGCCGGCCTGGTGACTCCTCAGCCCTCCGACTCGGAGGGGGAGGACGAGTGCGGCAAGCGCGCTCGCTGCGAGCTGGCGCGGCTGCTGCTCGCCACGCCGCCGCCGGAGCCGTGCGGCCGGCCCTCCGTCATCATGCGCGCACACAAGGACGGCACCTGCAGCCCGGAGCCGCTCCCCTTGCCGCCGCCGCCGCCCTCCACCATGAATATCCTGAAAACGCTTAAATTCAAATTGAACCGCGGCCACTCGTACTCACAAGCGAAATACATCGCGAGTCAAGCGCAAAGTCAGCCGGTCGAGGCGCCCTCGCCGCCGGCCGCGTCGCTCTCTCCGACGAAGATCGAAGAGGCGCGCGTGCCCTCCCCGCACGCGGAGTGCCAGCCGAAGCACGCGGACGAGCGAGTCCCGCAGAGTCCCCCGACGGCGGCGACGCCGGGCTGGGTGCCGCTCGCCCCGCGCCCCGCGCCCGCCGTCCTCCTCCCCGGCACGCTGCTGCCGACCACCGCGCTGTGGCTGGTCGCGCCCGCGCCCGCCGCCAGGCGGCGCCTCTACGAGTGCTCGTACCCGGGCTGCGGGAAGAACTACTTCAAGTCGTCGCACCTGAAAGCGCACGCGCGCACGCACACCGGCGAGCGGCCGTTCCGGTGCGCGTGGCCCGGCTGCGAGCGGCGGTTCTCGCGGTCGGACGAGCTCTCGCGGCACAAGCGCACGCACACCGGCGAGAAGAAGTTCGGGTGCCGCGTGTGCAGCCGCCGCTTCATGCGCTCCGACCACCTCGCGAAGCATGTGAAGCGGCACGCGAAGGAGCGGCCGCCGGCGGCCGTGCTGCGGCTGCTGCCGTCCCCGCCGCTCGCGCTGCCCGCGCCCGTGCGCGCGACCGTCGCGCCCGCCCAGTGAGCGCGGCCCCGCTGTGATCCGGATCTCATGATCGTTACCTAGTTGTAGTCCTCGTCTAAGACTGTCCTATCCGACTACTTACGTAGTTGTTACGTGTAAGAATACGTTGCTGTCTAGCGGTTGATAAGCTTGAAAAATATATTGCGTTTTGATTTACATATGTTGCGTTTATTTTCCACTGCACTTGAAACACTGACACTGCACTGATTCGGCCGGTCGAGGGTCGTATTGAGAGAGTCGCGACTCGTTGAATCTGGTTGAGATTTTAGCGGCGAGTGGTGGCGGTGGTCGGGAGTCGACCGCGGGTCCCCGACTGTGGGGCGCGCGCTGCGCCGCCGCCTCCGCGCCTCGCCGCTGATAACGAATGCTTGCTTACTTCAATCCGGTTATCACTGGCTCATATCAGCGAAGCAACAAAATTTCGCCTACTAGACCTTCCTGAGATCTATGAAAATAATTATTTATATAACAAATAGTAATTGGCTGCAAAACTGACTGCTTTATCTAAGCGTACCTAACATAGACATTGAGACCTATGACATTAAAATTTAATTAGTCACCGTTATACCTCTAACTTAAAGCTTGACAGATTAATAGTACATATAATTCCTAATTAATAATTTCATTCTCTCATAATAAAACAATGAAGACTGCTCTATATTAAATAACATACATAATTTTTACAGTAATCAAGTTGCATCGGATGCAACACTAAATAATGCAAATGAACCAAAAAATACTCTACGTAATTCTACGAGTACATATGATATATGTAATAATGTTAGTTTTTTTGATTTTACTTAGTAAGTTCATATTAATGAAGGCCAATGTCAACTGAATAATGAATTTTTAAGGTGACAGAAATATTTAATGTTGTGACTTGTGACGTGTTTGTTTTGCACTTAATTAATCTTGTTTATGGGAAAACATACAAAAAAATTAACAAAAACGGTAATAATTTTTCTCTATTTCCCTTCCGAAATGAAATTACGTCGTGCATAGAATTGCATAGCTATGTACGAACAAATCAATGTTGATTCATTGGTGCATTGAATAAATTTCATAATGTTGTCACAGATTTTTTTTTCACTCCGGAAATCCCGTAGAACGAGTTTCGCGCGGTCTTCTAGAGCGCGCTGGTGGGTGTGTTCGGTGCGTCGAACCAGTTGCATAATTGTGCTCCATTTAAATTTTTACTGCAACTAGTTGTAGAGAAATGTAGAGTTGTAGAGACGCCTACAAATGTAGAGTTGTAGAGACAATTAAAAATGTAGAGGTGTAGAGACAACTAGAAATGTAGAGTTGCAGAGACAATTAGAAATGTAGAGTTGTAGAGACAACTACAAATGTAGAGTTGCCAAAACTGCTTGTACATATAAAAGGATTGAACTAAAAAACAGCGATAGCCTAGTATTTCGAACTCACACTCAGGGTGTCTGGTTTCAAATCCAAATCTGACATTCCAAAGTTGCTTTTTGTTCTCATAGACAGGCGTTTCGCCGCAATTTCGCGTACTGAAGAGGAATGCTGAATGTCAATCCCATACTGTCCTTCGGTTCTAGTTTTGTAGAGTAAATAGATTAATTACTACAAATATATTTTACTAATATATTTATTTTATTTTGATGGGGGAGTCAAGAGCCTCCGAAACCGGCGTGTAGGCATGAAGAGAATCATGAATGTAGATGAAGCAAGGCAGGTTTGTAAGACAGAGATATTTGGCACTCGCTGCTTTCTGCCTACCCCGTTAGGGACCTGGCGTGACGACATATATTATATTTTACTAATCG
>DWGJ01004495.1:0-11546 GCA_018246895.1 Aspitha aspitha aspitha | reverse complement strand
GATATTGCACACAGTCTTTCTTTATTTCGTTTTGAGTTTAGTGTTACATAGCTTGCAACGTCCCTTTTTACCATAGTAAAATAATAATAATAATAACAGAAGAAAAATATAAAACAAACAACAAACATACAAGAAAACACTTTTTTACAATATGTAATGTCTCTGACAGTCGGTCATAAGGTTTTATGTTATTAATGTTATCATATCGACTTATCGAAGGTAATATTATTTAGTCTAATCCATACTAATATGACAATGCGAAAATGCGTCTGTTTGTCCTTTTTAATGTCAAAACGGAGCAACGGATCCATATGGAGATAATAGAAGGGTTGGAGAAAGATATAGGCTACTATTTTATTAATAGTATGTATATTTACCGTCCAAGACTTGACCGCGCAATGTTTCAACTCCGAAAAGGGGTTTCCTGTTAAAAAGAACAAAACATTAATTACATAAAAATTGAGTGAATATAAATATGGTGAAATCTTGTTACATATCACTTTTGATCAGCTTCATTATCGTCAACTCACTACACGTTTCTTAACTGAATGGTTCAACGAAATCATTATTTACACAATTTTACGCCGTTCCGGATCGGTAGTGTCTTCGGGTACAAAAAGAGCATTAGAATAGTAAATTGAGTTATCTGTGGTAAGTCTGGAGGCTCGTATACATGTTGCTGTGCATGTAGGCATGGATACATGAGCCGGTAGTGAACGCTGCTCAAGGTTTCTTACCTTCCTTGTCTTCAGAGTCTACTTTCCCCTCTTCGTTCTTCAGTCTTTCATTCTCGCTGAGATTCAAATGCGACAGATCGGGCACTCTGTCGGACTTCGCCTCCCTGTCTCCGTCGGCGCCTTCCTTCGTATTCTTCTTGGATTCCGTATTAATGGCTAGTGTCTTCTCTTTCAGTGGCAGTCGTATCTGAAAATTGAAAGTGTCATGTGTACGAGGTCTCAGGAGAATCACGATTTATTTTAAATGGATATTCCTTTTATTACTTACGGGGAAAGCGACATTGGATTCCTGAATAACGAAACCGTCCAACACGTGTGTGAGTATGTAATCCCTTTCGCTTTTCAACTTGATTTCATTCGCTTCGGTGCCTTTCAGCCGATTCATTGAATCGCTCAGCATCTTCTCCTCCGGGTTACGTTCACGGACCACCGGCTTCTCCTCTTTTACCTCTTCCGGTTTTTTAGGTGACGCTTCTTCTTTGACTTCCTCTTTTGTAAGACTGTTTTCTTCTTTTTTCACTTCAACCGCAGTACTGGTTTCTTCCGTTTTTACTTTACTTACAGTTCTATCTTCAGTTTTAACTTCTTCCTTGATATTGCTTTTATCTTCTTGTGTCTGTACACTTGGTGTTTCTTTTGGAACTATGGAATTTATATTGACCGGCACATCGTCCTTGTCAGTTAATAGTCTACCGAACCTCGCTTGGGTGAAAACTGTGTTTCTCACCAACTTCTCTTTCTCGACCTGCGTCGATGTGTTCGAATTTGGTAACACACTGCTATTTGGTAACGTCGTAACTGTAATGAGAGGCTTTATTTCTTGCGATTGAACAGGTTTCGCTAATTCTTCCTTTAATTTGGCGTTCTGATCTATTATCGGGCTGATTTGTATCACGTTTCTTGTATTCGTGCTAATTTTGGGATTAATTTTCATAATTGGATTGGTATTGACTCCAATTTCATTGGTGACCAGTTTAGTTACCGATATCGATTGGGGCACGACTGGGTGTTCTATACGCTTGACTGTCATACTGTTAGTTGTGGTTATAGTTTGCGACGCCGGAACTATCGTGAGCTTGCGATGTAATTCATCCGGTGATTCACTTTTCCTCTTTCTGTTGAAATGAGCACTCCCACTATCAACTTTTTGGTAATTAGCAGTCGTAACCGCACTCGGCCCGGCTGGTCTATTGATATCTATGAAATTAGGGTTCGGTTGTATTTGAATGTTCATGGCCGGTTGGACAGTCACGGCTGGAGTTTGGACGTTATTTCTGTAAGGCTGCGGCCTCGGTTGTATCGGTCTGTACGAATAGGCCTGATTCTTATTTGTATGGTTATGTGTTGTATTGGAAACGCTATGACTAGGCGCTTTTTGCATTATTGGTATCGCTTTCCTTGGCTCCATTTGAATGGCAGTCGAGGTTGCGAACGTTTGCTGCATTGCATTCGACGCCGGTACAATCACCTGCTGTTGGATGGAGTTCACCTGAGCAGTGTTGTGTTCTAGGTTTGTTGGTTTGTGCGTCACACTCGGCATCGGTATCATAGCGATCTGCTGCATCGGCGCTCGCGCTACATTCATCTGATGTGTTAGATGCTGATTAACTAACTGTCTATAATTGTGCGCTGCAAGTTCTTGGGACTTCTGAGTATTATTTGGCATTTCGTTATTAGGTTTAGGAACGTTTTGAACATGTCTATTATTAGCGCTAATAGGAACATTGGCTATTTGGTTTTGGACAGCGTTCGTCATGTTTACCGCCGGATTGACTTGTAGGTGTCCAAAATTATGAGCTACCAACCTCTCGTTTGGCATAATTTGGGCAACATTGGATTGGATCTGGGTCTGAATGCTCGCTGGAACGTTGCCCACTTGCAACGTTCTGATCTGCTCCTGGCTCTGGGCTATCATTGGATGCTGTATGACTTGCGGATACCCATAATTCTGTTGCAGGAACATCTGATTCTGGTCCACGTGCTGCTGAACTGGGGGCATGTAGCTGTTGGGCACATTCTGGACGTATAACAGTTGGTTCTGTAACCTGTTCTGCGCCCATGGTGGCTGGTTTTGCGGATTGATTAGGATGGTCTGATTTGGCTGAATTTGATCGCCTGGAAAAAGTAATTAAATTAATAGTAATGACTATAGCGATTAACTATAAGTTACTGTTTCCAAGATAATAACGTGGACGATAATGAATCTTAATTTAATGTGACCATTCGTTAAGGAAAAGAAATCTGTTATCTCAGATGCTTGTGTCATTAAAGTTTTGACATAAAATACGCTGACGCGAATCATTAATATGTTTACCTGGTTGCACTAATATTTGAGTTTCATACACCAGCCGCACCGGACATAGCAACATCTGCTGCTGTTGCTGCCCTTGGTTGCTGCAATTAATAACAGTCACATAAGGCAGACGAAACAAGCAAAAAAAAAGACATTTTTTTACTAAAACCTAAATACATAAATTTGCATCCATTTGCAAAATGTAATAATAAATAGTTAATTATAAAATTACCTAATGCTAAGTTTTAATAAGAAAAAATATTTATGACGAGATAACAAGCCGAATCTCGGCGTCGCTAAGATTCGATATTAATAAATTCGCATATATTTAACAAATATATTAGATAGATATCGCTACAAATTAAATAATATTTTTCATAATGTGCTAAATAAAATACCACAACGGGCAACATTACCTTCTAACCCAACAAAGGCTTGGGAGGTTTTTGGACTGTCGGAGTGACATTTCATGCTAACATTGGCAGTATCGCACTGACATAACAATCGTACCGATTAAAAAGTCGATATGCTTCGAGTTTTAATATATATAAAGTTCGGAATATTGAGACGCGATGCAAATGCTGTTTTAACCCTTATGCTTCGGCAAACACTTTTTAACATCTGTCGCAAGGCGTAAACACGAT
Organism: Aspitha aspitha aspitha; assembly: GCA_018246895.1. Lineage (NCBI taxonomy): Eukaryota > Metazoa > Arthropoda > Insecta > Lepidoptera > Hesperiidae > Aspitha > Aspitha aspitha. The sequence goes on along the minus strand of DWGJ01004495.1, from coordinate 7,872 downwards.
TAAGTTTGCATTTATATAGCAACATAGCGTCACTGTCACATATCTGTTGGTCGATTATTCTTTTGTGTAGTATCTTGATGCCACTCGGAAGAATAATCGATTTGAAAATATCATTCAATGAAAAAAATCGCAAGATTAATTTACAGGATAATTATTAATTTAAGTATATTTACCCAGCTTGTTCCTGTTGATATTGAGGTTGCTGCATCTAGAAAAAAAAACATAGATAATTATTCACGGAGCAGTTCCATAGACAACGGCTAAGTATTCTATAAAATGAGTGTAAAATCTGTAGAAACCACTGACATATTTTATCTGTGGGACCCTTCTTTTTGCCGCAATGCAGCCGTGCTTTTTGAAAAGAATAGGGGAAGCAAATTCGGTTCATAATACATCGATGCAAACATTTCCTAAACAACTAGTGATGTTTTGTTGTAAGTAGTGTTGTATCGATTTGGATTTTAATAACTGGTACCTACTTGTAAGGAAAAAAAAAAGAATCGTATTATTCGTATCGAGTTGAATCGATTATACCTACTATTGTTTATACAACGTAGGTAGTTAGTTGTGTTCACATTAAATATTCAATTTTATTTAAATAAACGTACATAGGTACTACACTGGTTGTCTATGATTGAGATATTTCATGTCAGATTGTGGGTTATCTGACAACTTGACGTAAGATATATTGGCATCCGTTTTATTTAAATTTATCTTAACATTGATATAATTATTACATGTGCATTACATTGTAACGAAATATGATTACCAAGTGATAATTTTTTTCTGTACAAATTAAAATTTGAAAAAAAGTTATGTCAAAATCTTACCCCAAAGTAATCTTTCAAGACAAGGCCTTTTTATCACAAGTACATTATCTGTGCTCATAATCACAAACTTACGAACAATTTAAAAGATTTATTATCTCATTATTATATTTTAAGAAAACATAACAATTGTAACGGCTTCTATGGCGCCGTTTTTGTGCAGTAAACAACAAAAGATTGGAATCTCAAACGAGCGTTTCAAAAAAAAAACAATGAACATTTCAAAATGATATTTGTATTCTAAAAAAAGTTTCGCTAAGTTTCGCTAAACCGCCTTGGCCAGTATCATTTTCGATTTTTAATCAGAGATTTCTCAGGGGTGGATCACGGTCATGCGATCATAATGGGGTTGTCAGGTTACAACATCGATATTAATATACCGCTATTACAACTACATATTAACAAATTCATTTTGTGATACGCATTTCTAATGTAGGTACTTTCTACGTATCTCGAATGTTTATATAAATTATACGATATGTAGGTGAGCTATGTACTTTACTGCTTTTATTTATTTCGTCAACCCCTTTATTTTTCTATTGATGGACACTTACCCTTTCATAATGTTTTAAGGTCGCACACCACGCTAACGGGATTTACAGTAATCCATTTTTAAGGGGTTTAACGTTTTTTTTAAATCAAGTAATTAAAAAAAAACACGTATTGGTGGCGTGCGTGGTTCGGTTTCGTTGCCGCGTGTCACTGCCACATTAACCTAATATTGTATTAATTTATCATAGGTCAACCTCAATTATAATAAAACTACTCCTTCCATCCGCATAATTCACAGGTAATTTTAAAATATTATTCATTTTTTACACTGGCAATCACTTCTACTACTCACAACCAGCATCTAAGTACCACTTTCTACAATAACACAAATTATTATCTCGTGTCATTTTTCCCGCCAAATCAAACATTGGCTTTCATTGACTTGCGCCATTTTGATTTTATAAAAAAAAATCGCCGAGATTCTAAATTCAAAGTTGCCAGCTGTTCACTCTACTTGCAGGTATTAAGGGGGTTGTGACATTAGTTTTTTTTCCCTTTGTCTCTGGTGTCTTAGTGGCTGATAACAGTAAAGAAAACATTTTGGAAATTTTAATGCTGGTGTTAAAAAACGGCTTTGAAAATACTTATGACAATGAGATTATATTGATAACATTATCATTAGACATATTTATGATACAAGGGTGGACCTCTCAGTATGATAGCGTCATGTCAGCGTTTATGGTTAATTTTTTTATTATTTTAAATTTCTACAGCCATGACATGTGGTGGTTTGCGGTTGACCGAGACGTAACGGTGTAATTAGACGAGTCATTAAGTAATTATAGTGCATGGTTGTTGCATATTGCATTTTGCAACTGCGAGGACATCAAAACTTTTACTGGCAGGCGCAAGGGGACCGACGAAGATATACATATTTTATCTCTTTCCTCAAATGTTCGATCAGGTACTAATGTACATGCGCTTGATGCTTTTAATTTTTAACAAAAAATGTGTATCTATTTCGCTTTCGTAGTGACCCTTAGATCGAGTCGAAGCTGTGGGTTCGATTCCCATACACGCAAATATGTCAGTGATGAGCGCGTGTGTTTGTTTTGTTTGTGTGTAACGTACGTTTATTATATAAACAAAGTAATTATATTGTCTATAATAAGAATAGGAGTTCCGCTTAGAGATAGATCAGGTAGCTGTGTGGTTCGAGACAACATTATTATTAATATGATCTTCGGTACGCTTGGGTTTTCTGGTCAGATTGATAATCAACATGGGTATTAGATACATTTGTAACAGAATAAAGATATACAAGCAGGTCACTCACAGGCTATGTAACCGTTTTAGGACCCGAGGAAGTTGAAATGTTTTGTCTCCAACTATTCAAAATCACGCGCAACCACACTTATGCATAGAAATTTAATAACCATTTACAAAAACATAAGGTACTCTCGAAATAGCTTTCCGGTTAATTATTTATTTACCGTTCCGTCAATAAGTCGAAACAAAAACATAAAACGCAATGATTACCGACAAATTCCAATCAGCGAGTACCAGGCTGTCATAAACTTGTAGGAAGAGAGCTTTCACAATGGCACCGCCGCTCCTCACCCCAAATCCGAGAATCGCCCGTCCCTCTCTAATAGCCCCTCTCGCTCGCGCACCCCGACGTCAACAAAGAAAGGCGCACAAAAACCCATTTCGAATCTCCATTTTCAATGATCAATAGACGACCGTTTTAACAAAGGGCGAGGACTGTGACGCGTCGTGTTAGAGTTCATTTCGCCTCGCGCGGCTATATAAATAATGTTGTTGGAATTTAGACTCCATTTCTACATAGATAGAATTGCTATTTACTTGCGATTGGTCGTCTCCGGACGATAACATATCGCGATGTAGTAGTCCCCTTCGAAATAAGGATGGCAGTCATTTTTTGCCCTAGTGACGCGCTGGGCTCTATCGATAACGGTATCGTTAAATACGTTTGGCACCATTTTGGAATGCGAACAGTAAACTTTCTTAGCAAAAATGTTATCTGCTGACGTATTTAGTTTTTACATACTTAAAAGAAACGTTTTGTGACAGATTGCTGCCACACCCGTTAAATATCGCACAATACGTGTCATTGAAATTAAATAAATACATATTCCTTTTAATAAGCTAAATATATATAGATCAGAACTAATATGGCATTTATATTTATATTTTTTAATTTACGATTATTTGTTAAATGTTTAATACTTGCAAGTAGCTTGCTAATTTTGTAATTTATCATTCCCATAATGTCACTAAAATATAAATAATCAAATTAATTAATGAAGCAAAAAGTAATTATTTCATTAATATATATAGACATTATAGAACACACACAATACACGTTAACTTATTGTTAACTTAATTACGAACGTCGCTATGTTTACAAACAAACAAAATATCAAATAAAATTATCTTATCGATAAATTTTATCGAAAAGTACAACACTAAATCAAATATAGAGCGCCCTGGGGGCGCACCAAATCCCGACTATAAATAAGTCACACGGATAAGAAAGAGAAGGCTATACAAACGCCCACATATCAAAAAGAGATGGAGTATAAACCCAATTAAGGTGTCCTATGCAGGCATGACAGTTACGAGAACTTGGGGCATAATTATCTTTGCCATAAAAAATAAATCTTGACCACTACCTGATAATGTTCTCCGTGATCCACTCAGACGTCTTAAAACACTGTTACATGACACTAGGAAACTATAAACAAAATAATAAAAATAAAAAAATGAATACAAAACAAAGGCAGAACACAAATATGTCACCCAACACGAGAAATTTAAAAAAAAACCACTGAAAGTATCGTATCTGACGTCACACGACCGAAAACTGAACTTATTTTAGTGCAGTAACTCGTTTGTGCAGCGCTACGGAGTATTACCGATGTACACACGCACTGGCAACGGGTAGCACTGGATAGATTCGATGAAAACGTAAAACTTAACTCACCATTGCAAAATATCAACACACCACACTTCGTAACAGTTAAAAAACTACACGAATTGAATTAAAACGCCATGAATACATTCGCACCGGACATCTTTCCGAGACGAAATGGTTGCACGAATAACGCACAAGAGCGTGTCGCTACTGAATGACACTTGTACCACTGAACACCGCGCGACAGCGGCCGAGCGACAGAAACCCTCGCGCTGGAGCGGCGTCCGTATCGATTTTACCGAACAGCTGCGTTCGTGGTACCGGTCGGCCCTAACCAATGATAGTGCAGTGAATACAAACGCACCGTATTGGACAAAACGTGTTTCGAAATTCAAACACGTGCCATGACCCCAATATCGCGTCCGCTGCTCGTTCGCATCGAGAGCTGTATATCTGTCCTTGTCTCACGCACGTGCAAATCGGATTACGATAGAAAGAGAGTGACGATAACTTTTTCTGCGTCGAGCCGAATGGTTGAGCAAGAAACGGCCTTTGTTTTAATCTGTTATTCGACATTGCGCTTTATGTTAAAGTGTTAGAGTGCAAAATTATTTCTTCAGAGGCTGTGCTTAAGTAGTTCTGATGTCATCTTGGTAGAATGGCCGATGTTTATATAAATAATTCCGTCGATTTAATCTTATCTGTATTTTATTATTGCTAAGTATTTATGTTCACTTGGCGTCGGGTTTCTGTGTATAATGCTTATTGTTTCCTTTTTTCACTACAAACTTGTTTCGTGGTCGAATTACGAAATATGGTACTGAATTTAAACTAACTGTAAACATATTATGTAAGTAGGGCGATATTATTTTCTACTTCCAATATCTGGCAAGCCTTCAACTTTTGGTATTGGATTTGGTACATATATCATTATTTTAGGTTTTTTATTTTAAATAGACAAATGAAGAAGGATTATGTTTCGCCCATGCTACTTAACTTCGCGTGATTGAATTTTTTTGTCAGTAAAGCTATAGCATGTAGACTAATTTTGCTTGTGGCATGCTAGCTGGTATTGTTTAAGTGAAGAGTTGCAGGGTACCTATCTACATATTTAAAAGGAGAACATTACCTACATTTGAGTGGACCTTGCTGGACACGATCCTCTGAGGATGAGGACGTTAAAGCTTCTACCACATCATATTTGGACTGGCCTCGTGGTCGACTGGTTAGAGACCCTGACTGCAAAACTGGAACTCGTGGCATCCATTCCCCCAGGACAAACATTTGTGTGATGAGCACATTTGTTTGTTCCGTGTCTGGGCGCAATAAAAATATCTATATAAGTACTATATCGTATGTATATATGTAGGTATGTGTATCAGCTGTCCGGTCACCATAACACAGGCATTAAATTGCCTAATTTGGGATCAGACAGCCGCGTGTGGAATTGTCCCCAGTTATTTATTATATTTATAGTTATTTATATAACATCGATGATTTTTGTATTAATAATTGACAAAGAAATAAAACAAAGTGAAATTGTTAGAAATTTATGAAAAAATAGAACAAATACATATAATAATTACATGATTGATGTTACGATGTTTTCGTATTGCAACATCGATGTTAAAACATCGATGTTTTTGCTCTCAATATCGATAATCATCGAACATCGATGTTCATCGAGCATTCCTAGTTCGAATCGCTCGAACGTACTCGCATAGATAAGGTCTCAACCTAATACGGAACAAGACGCGCCGTGTATGGGAACAAAGCTCGATACACACAAAAACACATACCGTTCCGATTGTTTAGGAAGTGAGATTAGAATCGAATCATGTGGATTTCTCTTTTATGTAATTAGCTTTGTAACGAATGCAAATATCGACCTTACAACGCGAATATAAGGATTACTTAATGTTACATTAGAAACAACGGACCATACGTAATATTATTAAGCGGTTTATTGAATTTTTTATTGCGTGTTGTGATCGCGCGGTCAGTTTGGTAATAGTACGAAATAAGTTTGCGGGACGTCGGCACTCACGCGAGCCACTACTTACCACATTAAATCTTCATACATACTTATAACGTGCGCCAAGACATTTCTAATCGATTATAGTGGCGCTATACATAAAATACAATATACGTATGTGTAATTATTAAAAATATGTCATATCCAATTCATATCATGCAATAACGAATTCCCAATTTTAATACGCAAGCGTAAATTGTATTTGTACCTTTTTCCTCTTCTAAAAAGGTACGTACTGTTTAAACGATATGAAACAATGATTTTTAGAAAGGCTACTACACATATACCCGGCAACCGAATCTTTCTATACGGCATTGACAACTTCTTCCTTGCGAACATGAACAATACACAAGAAATTAAAATAAAATAGATAGCATAAATAATCCTTATACTATTTAAATAGTAGTTCAAAATCCAAGCCATGTACGTGTCACATATATGTACCTAGGTATGTATATACTAAGTATACGAACGCAAATTCGCTAGGGTGAGAAAGCGGGTGTGTAAAAAAATGAGTTAAACAACACATAGTATGCAGTAGACGGAATAGCGTGGACGCAACAATGGCCCGCCCGGGGGGCTCTCGTGTTAATTATCGTGCAGTAACGATGAAAGTGGACAAAGGGGCCCGTAACGTTACGTACTAGTACTTAGGTGTCGCGCTTTCGTTGGCCGCGGCGAGGCAATCGATACAATTCAAATCTTTCACCTGTGCGTAATTCATGCGAAATAAGCTTTAAAGCAACTGTTACACTAACGACGTCGAGTGTCGAACGATCTTCCGCAGTCTCCGGAACGTGGCGCTCCGTAGCCGACCGCCACCGAACACACCCGAACACACCCGATCTCGCCCGAGTGGCCTACGATTGGCCGCTGACGGACTGTACATGCGCGTACAGAATTAGCAACTATACGCAACATGTCCTATGGTGACGATGAATTGATTTCCTCGATCAATTGATACTGTGGATATTTGACCGCCGTTAGTCAATTGCTCAATAACCCCGACTGCGGGTCGATATGGTTCTGTTTCTCATCCAGGACAAATGTTTGGCTAGTGTGGGAATCGAATCGACGACCTCCGGCTATGCAGTTAGGATTTCCAACTCCAAAATAACTGAAGCATTGCAAGGCGTGGTCAAGTCCGCTATACATATGCGATCCATTGTTAATGTCAGCTTGCTTCGCTTCTCGTTAACGATCGAGCGAGTGCCTAAGCGTTAAGACATAAGATAGGTGATTAAAGAGTTAATAAGCAGTACCCGAGCGGTGGTAGCGAGCGAAATGAATAGATGGTGAATAATTAAACTTTCCAGTGCTGTAATGAATGACAGCTACAGCGCTCGGCTGTAATCGTTACGTTTAACTGTTTAAATTTAAATCGGCATGAAACAATTCAACAAAAATATAAACATTTTTCAAAATCGTTTTCGGTGCAGACTGCCAGGGTTTGGAACTCCTTCCCGGCGTCAATCTTTCCAATGTCAATCTTTTCAAAACAACAGTGAATAGGCACTTTCTAGGGGCGCGTGCTTCACCTTAGACTGCATCTCACTTACCATCAGGTGAGCTCGCAGTCA
>DWGJ01004494.1:0-11547 GCA_018246895.1 Aspitha aspitha aspitha | reverse complement strand
CGCGTTGAACCGTCGAGCGTCAACCTAACAGTTTATTTCGTGCGATCGTCGACGGATGGGTTGAACGGTGTACAAATTTCGTTCACAAATAAACTGGTTTTTCAGTGGATTATAAACTAGTTAATCAGTTAATGCAAAAAAAGCAGTCTAAAAAACTGTTCGTTTATTCAACACCATCGCTACAGAGCCGTTATTATTCATATTACTAATATAACGTTACAAGAAGACTTGCGACAAACTTTTGGACCACCTTTTTTAATTTTTTTCTAAGACCGATTCTTATAACTAGAAACGTGGATGATTATTTACAAAAATATGATTACAATGCGATTTTTGCTACTAATTATTGTATTGGCATAATAGACTTTATGAATACACATCCCATAAAGAACACCTGGAATACATACCCGCTTTTATAATTTTTTTAAAATTTCAAAATCATTCCTTTTACTGACACGAAACGGTTCCATAGAAAAGATTTTGATGAAGTACATAATTGACCTATTTGTAAACTACCTTTGTTATGTTAAATCTGCCCTCAAGTTTAGGCCATCTATTATTACTTACATAAAATTCGACAACTCTTTCGACAACTGCTAAATGTTATACACTGCTTTTTAATTTTAAATATAAATCGACTATTACTCCACAGTTATTGAGATTATTGGCATATTGCTACACAAAGGTAAGTATCTGTTAATAGGGTTCTACACTATGGCTTATTTTTCTACCCTCAAACTTCAAATAATCGCTTTAGCTCAACTCGACATCTACAACGTCTAAAAATTGAAATAAGTTTACGGATGATTTTAAAATTGTTTATGCATTTAGCAACCTTTGTAACTTACAAATAACTTGATGTAAGTACTAATAAGTCTTATTTATTGTTGTTATTGCAATTTATATACTTAATTATAAGAACCATTATTAAAAATAATTCAAGTAAGTACTTTCATATATATTTCAATGTTTACAGACTGATTATCTTTTTCTTTGTACTGGTATTATAAAAACCATACTGTTGAAACACGATCGTAAAATATATATGATGCAAAAGGTAAGTGGTAAAGAGCTAAACATGGAAAAACGAGAACCTTTAAAAAAAATAGACCTTATTATGGCTGCATTGGATGATACTGAAAAGGATAACTACATTATAAGCATTGAGAATAATACTGCTCAATGTAGACTGTGCAATATGGATGTAGCCCTCACCTTTAAAAATTTGTCAGAGCACATAAAAATATGTCACAAGAAGAACATTGAATATTTAGATCTAGTGGATCATGGCAAACTTAGAGCTGAACTTGCAAAATATGGAAAAGAAAATTTTATAAAACTCAATGAAATTGGCAGCAAGGGGTACTGCTCTTTATGCAATGCTCATATATCAGCACATATTAAAATTGCTGTGGAGCATGTTAATGGTGCAAGACATAGGGGCCATTTAGAACTGAAAGGCTTAGTTGAACGTAAAGTACATTCTGTCCCTGGTTTACGAGTGATGCCACTTCAACAATATTTACAGTATATGTTTCACAACAAAGCTGTAAATACATTTTGGATCAATTATTCTTTGATGGTGGATGTGTTAAGCTTCGCTTTTATTGTCAACATAAAAGAGGAGAAACTAAAGTGTTTTTGTTGCGATATGGTTATCAATGTGGGAGAGTTGAAAAAACACTTGGAAACAAAAAAACATACAGATTCATTCATGGCATCTGATGTACTGCTGATGGACGATGAATTTATAAGAGTTGTAAGTAGATATAATTTATCACTTTCTGAAACTGGTGTATACATGAAGAGAGTGATAATTATAGATGAAGCAAGTCAGGTTTGTAAGGTCAGAGATATTTCACACTCGGTGTTTCTGCCTATGCCATTAGAGACCCTCCCTGTACAATAATAATTGTAAGTATATATATTTATATTATGAAAAAGCAGCAACTCCCACACATTATATATATATTATATAATGACACTGCAGGTAAAGGTGCATTCCATTTTTGTTCAGCCCTAAAAGTTTTGATTCACAACTGTAGTAATGTATGCACACTGTAAACTATTTCATGATACTGTTATGACTCTATGTTTTTTATATTTTAGATCCAACCTGACCTGTTTCATTGTGGCTTATGTAACCAAGTATTCCCATTTTGGGAAAGCATGAATAGACATACAAGCACCTGGGGACATAAAATGACGTACATGCAGCATAAACTTCAAAGCAAGTTTGCTCTGCAGTGCCATGGATATGATGATAAATTTGAGAAAATTAAAACGCCTCCTGACATATACACACAGTTAATAGGAGCTGCAAACCAGGAATAATAATGTGGTCATTTATTTTATTACTTTTCATTTTCTCATTAGATGCTAGTTTCATAAGCAAATCATAAAAAATCTTATCTAGTTGTTACCTAGTTGTACTGCAGAGCAATATCAAACCATAGAACAACTTATTCATATTTTTTTTGTTTGTGTCGATAAATACTAATAAAGAACAAATTGCTTTTCTTTAAAAAACATGTTTTATTAATAAGTTTCCATTTTAGTTTCAATTTGAGGCATTTTGTCATTATAATAATCTTGAAACCACTGTTCATCAAAGTGTGATAATAGCATTATAACATCATTTTCACATTCATTGTGTAATCTATGCAAACTGTCCAAGACAGTTCTAGTATAAAACTTACGGGTACCTTCTGGTAGAAGACTACTATCTATGTCAACCAGTGCAACAATGTGTCTCAGGTTAATTGGATACAAAAGAAAAAAATGTTCTTGTAAGCAACTGAGTTTAACTTTTGCAATGAAACATTTAATAAATAACAGTATTTGTCTGTTGAAGCTTTTCATTATAAATATTGCATTCATAATACAGGAACATATTTGAAAACATTCACTTGAAACACCACACATTTCAACTAAACTGCATAAATCTTTTTGCTCTGTAAACCAATCGTCTAGGTCCAATATAACATTATTAAGTACTTCATTAAATTGTTTAAGTAGCATCTTTTCTATATCTGGCTTTATTTTGATAGATATATCGTCAGGTTCAGTTTTATATTCAATAAGGGTATTCACATTCCACATTTGTTTTAAGACTTTTACATATTCATTGTTTTCCTTGTCATTAACATTCCAGTGTATAATATCCTTCAAACAGATATCTTGTACAATTTTTTTACTACCTTTTAAATTGTTCATAGCTTGTATGATGTCTGGCTTAACAGATGGTGCGTTTATTGGGTTTATATTCATTTCTTTCATATGTCTGATTAAAAATGTTTCCAAAACCTTGCTAGGTTCAGTAACGTTTGCATTGAGATCTTTTAGCACTGCTTCGTAACAATTTAGAATAATTTCAGTTTGATCGTCATCAATACACAAATGACCGGTCTGGGTATTTCGACACGATGTACGAATACTTTGCAGGAGAAGTTCACGAAATTCACTAGTAATTTCTGAATTTTTTAGTAATTTAACGTAACTACTTGCTAGAAGTTTGGCTACATCTTTGTTGAGTAATGGGTTCTCCTGTTCGAAAGCTGGACAGTTTGCATTATACATTTTTATGATCTTTTCGATTAGGACCGCGTTCATGATTATATTTTTCTATTTTATTTTGACAGCGCAATAACTGATATAAAATGTTTAATAAAAGTTGGGATCATTGAAAGTTATATGTTATTATTCAATTTGGTTTTACAATTACATGTTTTTCTATTTGTTTAGTTAGATTCGATTGTTATTGAGATTGACAGTTTAACAAGAACATTTTTGTGAATGGATGAAATTGTTTGATGTATTATCTATGGTAATGTATTTAATACCGTAATATTTATATATTATTTTAAATTAGTTTAGAGATATTTAAAAAGGCAGTTTCATAAAGTGTTTTTGGTTTTTTAACACGTATCCAACAGTACAATCGTAAATGAATTGCCATCTGTCAACAAGTAGCAGAACTTTAGCTGATGCTCCTCTTACGCCATGAAGCACTAGGTGTCGCTGCTTATCTATGTTTTTAGAAACAACTGTGGTGACGTTTGTATCTACCCAATTTTTGGTAGAAGATTACACTTAATTTATTTTCATTACGACCACATATATGCATGTAAGAAATCTTAATTATTATGAATGGAAACTGACATGTATAACATCAATACGTATAACACTTGAAAATATACATTTATTATTTATGTAATTACAATTGTAAGCGTTAAAAATAGGTTAATGGAAAGAACGTACTAAAAATTTCAAGGGCTTATTTTATAGAATGTTACTCAGGAATAGGTACGTACTGCAATTATTCCTTAAAACTGACTTAGTATGTTATAATTTTATATGGATCGTTATGAAGGAAGTAATTACTAAAGTTAGTAGGTACTTACGTACCTACCTACTTGATTTTACCCACTAGAACACCTTCGGTGACTTTCGAGAAGATATGTTTGGTGCGTGTACCTATCACCGAAGTACCTGCTTTATAAGGCCGATAAGTAGGTAGGTATTAAAAATTTGTGAGACATTGTTGAACTGATAAGTCTTTTATACAGCTGTAGATAAGGATTTTGGTAGGTAATTCAAATTGCAAAATTTTTTGGAAAGCAGTATGGTAAAGGTTAGATAAATTGCTTAATTTTCTCAAGACTAACTTAAGCTATACAGTAGGTACATATATGATGAAGAATTTAATTTTATTCTCAAAATAGGATTCGCGTGTTAAAACTATTACCCATTAGCATGCCCAATAAGCGTTAATACGTTAAAGCTGTAATTCGTGCACTTTGACTTGATTCACCACTCTCTACAAATAACACGAAAAGAACATTAGAACAGAACAAATGAAATGATTCCCAAAATACGTAGATAAGTACCCACTGAAACATTAACAGGGGAAAGTACAATTTCAAGTCATAATACAAAATATATCTACACGAAAACTGTAATCACATGACCATTTATAACAATAAAATTTAATATCTTAATATGTATATCTTGAATTTGTACGACGTTCCGTTGAAAAAGAGCAATGGAGCATTTTAATAATAATTTATATAGCGATATGTTGAACGGAATGGATGAAGTATTTCGAAAGTCAGTATTTGTGGGGCCCGGTTAATAAATTACCATCGGGACCTCACATAGAGGCCTCTAAATACGTGGGTTTGCCACGCGGAGCCCCGCCCGCGAGCGAGACGCGTGCATACCCTTCTCTTCAACACACTCACCGAACCTCATCTGAAGTAGTCATTTCAACAATGTTAGTATCATACAACGTTTAAAAACAAGTGTGTATTAACTTCAATTAGGGTTGGTTTACTTTATTTCATTGCGTTATCTAATTACCGTGGCAGCGGGTAGGTACATATTTGTTTTACCTTTAGGGCCTTCGTTCATTCATGTATTCACAAAGGAATGTCTTTTATTCGTATAGGTACCTATGTACATATTATTTCTTAGTCATGTAACTAAATTATGAATCCCTTATTCTCTTTTTTTATATTACAACGTCTACTTACTACGAAATCTAGCTTTCTACATATAATTGTTAATGCAAATAGACATACACCTAGACCTATTGTTAATTTCAATGATTTTTAATACACACGACAAAAAGATTAGAATAAACACGTTGTAGACTAATCGCCGTTATTCGCAACGGTGCGCGCACATAAGTGGTACCCGTGAGGTCGTAAAACATAAAAATTTCTCCGTCATAAATTCGGTTTGATACACGTAACGACTGCCGACATGGCCGCGGATATGATTGATCGCGCGCTCCGGCGACGTGACTGCAGCACTACCATTATACTAGCTATCAAACAAAGAGTTGGCCCCAATGATGGCCCAAAGCGTGCGAAAGTCGAGTGTCGTGAAGCTGATCGTCACACGATCCGGTCGGATGATTGTCGTTGATGCAACGACGTGACGCCCGATAAGTGTGATGCGATGGGTGGTCGGCGCCGTCGTGGAGGGATCGTAGCGACTATGTCACCCCGGGGTGTACTAAACAATATTTTGACATAGGTAGGTACCGTAATCAGTCTTGAAATTCCTTTAAAAAAGTACCTAAGTAGTTGAAAAATGTGTAATTATGAAAAAGGATCAATTTGCGATGAAAAGATTAATTAACCTAAAAGCTAATTAATAAATAAATATTTACAATATAGATACATAAAAAAAAGATCACATAAAACTAAAATTTATAAAAAGTATATTTCATCTAAAATGTCCTTTTGGGGCATGGTTCCCAAAACTAAATATTTAATTCTGAGTGTTATCGTTACATCGTCGTCAGGACAGTATAATATTTCTAATTAGAGTAGGTACACAGTAAGAGTTGGTGACTGCAGATCTTCCTTAATCGCGGGAAGAGACATGTGAGCAATAGAAAACCTTTAACAACTAAGTATGTTCCCTGTTCCTACATACACAGATTTAAAATTACCTACGTATAAGTTTAGTATGTTGAAAAGTAAATGGGTCATTATCTATTGATGATGGCCTGCTATATGTTTCAGATATCTACCTACTGTCCAATACATCGCTATAAAGAAAATCCTGAACTTCATCAAAGCCATAGGACTTTATGGCGAGTTCTAACCAAGGCTTTGGGCACAAACGATCTACATACAACAACTCGAAGTGCCTCGAGTCACGGGGCTCAGCGTTCTAACCCCACATTAAATAAAATAGTAATAATGTCCAATAACAAGTATGCAACTAAATGTACCTACTAAATTCTAGTAGAGCACTAATGGTTCATTGTCATTGAGTATACCAATGAGGTGAGCGAGCGAATGGTTTATCTATAAATAAGTATGAATAAAACATAGGTACTCAATTCGGCATGTTATTGCGACTATTTTTATTTAGGGGTTAGATCGTAATTACGATCACCGTATCTGTAAAAATATAGAGTTGCCCGAAGCCGAACCGATTATTTGCCGCTTCATCGGGTGATTAATCGACCACGGAGCGTACCGATATGTATCGATGTATCGGGTAAGTACGAATTAATGCAATTTTAATTCTGTCTCATCGATTACTCGTGGTGGAGCGCGATTTATTTATAAACACTCTCCAAGTAATCATGTAAAAAATGAGCGTCATATTGTAGCGATTCGCCCTCCTCTGTTAGCTCTTGTTACGTGGCTGGCAGGGTTGACGCGCGTAAAAACTGAAGGAAGAACACATCATTACACCAAACCAAAGACAAAGACTTAGGCAAAATGGCAAAAGTGCGTACGGGTCTCCCTTTCAATTTGGGGAAGCCCGGGTGTCAATTTTCTGGAGGTCTCTCTGTTCTTGTTAAATGAGGAAGAAACCTTCAGAAACCAATCAACTTCATAACAAGAAGTAGGTTATGTGGAGTTTTTATCTAGTGAAATCCTCTCAGGGGTCTGCCTTTCCGATATTACAGAATTCCGGGATTTCCTGTGAATGCAACGGCATTTTGTATACACCAGGCTGTATGAACCTATTGTGGAAATGAAAGTGTGACAGCATTATGTAATTGTATATATTTGAATAACTTACGTACTTCCTTATGTACGGTATATCTGGCAACCCTGAGACCACCGTGTGTGTGCGAGCGAGACAGGTATGCCACACTGGGTGGCCGGTACAATAATAACAAAACAATGATCTATTATTTTCACCGAGATTGCGCAAGATTGGATGGTAATTCGCTGGATCGTCGTCTGTCTATCATCTGAGTGTTTAATTGCAATTTTTGGTTCAATTAAATCCTAGAATAAAAAAGCATCATATTCATAGAGCTGTGATAAAATGGTATCTATTTATGTTCATTTTTTATTATATTTTCATGTAAAATGATATACATACATAGCTAATCAACACTTGGTTATATTACGTACTAGCGGCCCGCCCTGGCTTCGCACGGATATAAAATATAGGTATACAGCCTATGTCACTCACTGATAAAATGACTAAAATCGATCTAGTAGTTTTTATTTATTCATTACTGCCCGTGGCCCGCACGCGTTAAATTTGGAATAACGCGTTAAGTTTCCCCTTTCCCTATACCATGATTATTTTACATAAATATAAACCTTCCTTTTCTATATTAAAAAAACCGCATCAAAATCCGTTGCGTATCTATGTAGTTTTAAAGATAGGGATATAGGGTCAAAGAAAGCGAAATTATTTTATACTATGCAGCGTGGTGTGGCGATAAAAAAATACTCCTTTGTTAAAAAAAACTTTTTTAAATTCGAATTTTAAAAGGAATCCTTGAATAGGTATTTTAGATGGGTTAAATTTCGTAAATGGAACGAACGAGGTAGGTATCCATCTGTTTAGTCCACGCAAAGGAGACTGAAATTAACCTGTCAAGCATAAGGTTGGTTATTATAAAAACAACTCTTTCCCGCGTTACGTGTGTTAATAATTTCATCTCGGTAATCGGCTGGTGTGAGTTCAGTGAAGCCATCAGTTTTACTCTGATCTAGGACATTCCCGCATTCGGACGATTTTGACAGGCTAGGAATGATCTGTAATATAAATAAAAAGTACCTATATAATCTATGTTTCATCTATCATCTTCGATAACATATTCTGTTGTATTAAGGAAGATATTTTTTAAAGTAGTCAAAGAAAAAAAATCGCTTGCAACCCAAATGGGCAAAATTTTTCGAAAGTACCTCTATTCAGTTAATGAATGGTATCTAAAAATGTACTTAGAGATATGTCACATGCGTCGCCATTTTTAAGGACTGAGATTGTCGCCTCTGCGATAGGCATCCACGCCTTTTAAACTGAAAAATTTAATAACAACTGCGGCACAGAAGAAATAGTAGGTATGTATTTTGGGCGAAACTTTTACATATTGTTATATGCGATGTACAAATTCAAATTCAAATTCTTTTATTCATTATAAGGTATACTCAATGAAGGTCATGTTTTTAGTCATCGTACTTCGGCTTTGTGCGCCCCTCAGGCTATAGTAGACCGGAAGAAAAAAGCCGGCAAAAAAACTCCCAGGACTCTTTTAAATAACAAATTTGGAATAAAATTAGCCATGTTGCAGTATGGCTACAGTTCGATACAGCACACGTGACAGCCATCGTGTGTTTCAGTATCAGCCTGCTGTCATCTATCTGCTCACAAACTCAGTTCTATAACTATTACATGGTGAATTTAGAGACAACATATTCCATACATTGTTGGAGTCCGGTTGTCCTGCAAAACTTCAGATCATTGGCACACTCGGTCGGAGGCTATAATGACTGCGGCGTGTGGGGCAGATCGGTAAGACGGAAGACGATCGATGGATTTGTACAGCGGCCCTTAAAGGGAAATTAAACTTAACTTCTTATTTATTGCAGCTCTCTAAGACTCATCGTGTTATTGTGAGTACGCGTGAGTACCTATGATTGTTTTTCTCGGCGAGGGAGAACGTTCAAAAGGTGCCGCGCTGCCTTAGAAAGAAAGAAAGAAAGAAAGAAAAGGTTTTTATTTGCATTCATTACGTAGCACACAAAAAAAGCAGATATAAATAAGAGTTAAAATAAATAAAAAGAAAAACAAAAGCTGAGAAAATAACAGTAGGTAATAATAATGTAACAGGAGTGAAAGAATGAACATGAATTAAATTAGGAAATATACCTTGCTATGTGGTATTCTTATATGGTTGACACTCAATACCACTTAGTTAATCCTCAACGCTATTATTGTATAGAGTATAAATGTCTATTTAAAAAATCTTTAACCGGCAAAATGTAGGTAAAGAGTTACATAGGTAGAGACCTATAAATATGTTTCGAAGGCTACATGTAAGATTTTTTGTAGTACGATAATGAACGGTTTTTCCTATTTACTTACCCCCTAAGTACTTACCTATGTACCCATTACCCATTGGTCGCTCGTAATCTTAACGATATCGCATCATTCCCTTGCCGCCTAGGAAAAGTCATTAACATTGTTTCATAAAAATGCTGCCACATTGTAGCAATATACGGTACCTACCTACATTTATTTTATTAATAAAAAAGTTAATAAAACGAGCGTTAAAATGAGTAAAATCATATAGCAGACCTGAGTGGACTCTATGGCTTGACCGTGGGACACTGAGTTAGGTTTTCTCAGTCGGCATTTCGCTTTCCGAAAGGGACAGAAATAGTTTCCTATATTAAGTAACTGTAAAATTTATATATTATAGAAATTGTTTTCAGTTGTGCTCTAAAAATATTATAAAGAAAATGAAAATAAGACTGTATCATAAAAAGTGCCTGAACGTAGTAAATAGCAAATATTACAATTTGCATTCGATACCGGCACCGAAAATCACCTACACCTATTTAGAAAAACAGCTACAAAACTATTCATACAAATTAATCAAAAAATAACTTAACGCGGTAACAAAGAAATAAATTTATCAAACCAGTACCTATCGACTCTTTTGGTGTCTCCATTGTAACAGAAATGTAGAGTCAGTTAAAAGAACGAAGAAGTAATGTGAGGTGCGCACGCCGCGCCCGCACACGGCACTCTAAATACCTTGTCAATAATCTATTTAAATTAATCGTAACAATACAATATAATATCAAAATGACCTAATTCGTCCTCTTCCCGTGCGGTCCTCATTTAGAGGCGCTATAAACCCTCTTTTTGACATATCCGTGGCAAAATCCCTAACTGATATGACCCTTTACTCCGCTAAGGTGTTAAGAAAACTTTTTAAACGCACATAAATTTAAACCGTATTATACGGAACTTAAATTCAATTTCCCTTAAGAGGGTTCCAGCCGTTTATTAGACTACAAAGGCGCCGCTCTCTCTGTCGGCGCCTTTGAAGCGCCCGACTGTAATTACGTAAGACCGAGTTCAGAATGCAATGCTGGATTGGCCGAATGCTCCGGGAGACTAGAATTCATCTTTGGATTTCAAATTGAAATTATGCAACCGCGCTTGTCATGCAATATTCTGAAAATTATGTAGCTCTTGTAATAATAACACTTACCGTAATAGACTCTACTATACTCTACATAAAAGCTGCATAGGCTTGTAGGTAACAAATATCTAATAGAAGATTTATTACATACCTATTATAAAATTCCACAGTGAAGAGAAAATAACCAATGACAGTAAAAATAGTGTACCTTACGTAAAATGTTTAATTAATACAAATGGTTATTAAAGATTATTACGTTTCTTATATTTACAGGTAATCGTGCAATGAGCTTATATTTTTTATTTTACACCTATATTAATGGGAATTAACAACATGTCAACAAAAATTAACAAATAACAAAAAACACCCGCTGCGATGCGAACACATTTTGTAACGCTTAATTTCCAAGAAAAAAAATAATCTGTTCCATTTTTAGGATTCAAATCACAGGAAAGCCAATAATAAAATGTCGTACGGTTCCAGTCAATTGCGTATCTGCAAATCTAATTACAGATCGTCAAACGTAAAACCGAAGCGCCTAAATACGAATAAAACTCGAACGCGATACCGGACGTTTCCGTTCGTAATTAAAACCTTTGTCATTACCGTGTGACGAA
>DWGJ01004493.1:0-11548 GCA_018246895.1 Aspitha aspitha aspitha | reverse complement strand
CTCCACCTTCCACTCGGGTACGTATTCGCACCGATACCGATTTGAAAATCACTACGATTGATACGATGTCAGTTGCAACGATGTCAATCGTATGCAAGCTTCATTGCATACGATGTCAATCTTATTCTACGCTTCATGCAGTCATTGCTTACGATGTCAATCGTATCGACATCGTAAACAATGACTTCAGGCAGTCAGTCATGACTGCATGAAGCGTAAATCTGTAATTGCCTTTAATTTAATCTAATTGTGAATGTAATAAGAAACAATTATACACCGTCAAAAAGCTTCGAGAAGAAGAAAAAAGTGGTTATCGTTACGATTTGTCGATTGTACGATCGCGTCCGGCTCGAAGGACCATTTTTTTTGCACATCTAAATTGTATATATCTAATTTTGGTCACGCGATTCTCTCGAACGGTTTCATAAAACTTTATAGTTAATTAATCGTTTTGAAACATCCCGGCGTGCAGGGCAGACGCGGTCGCGCGGCGCGAGCGCGGGCGGCGCATACGGCGACGGCGGCTCGCCGCACCAGGCGCGCCCCTCCTTCTTCTCCAAGCTCTCCTCGCGCTTCAGCAAGCGGTGAGCAGCGACACGCCACTCACACTCTCACTCTCATTCTCACTCTCACTCTCACTCTCGCTCTCGCCCTCACTCTCTCGCTACACACGCGCGCGCGATCGCTGCACTACACTCACACATTTTCTACGTCATACGTATACGTGTTCACGTATATACGTTATACGGTGGAGGAGTAGTATTTTCATGTGAGAAATATGGAAACAAATTCTTATCTTCGAAAAGACAAAAAAAAATTATCAATGCCGAGTTTACAACCATTAGACATCGGCGCTAATGTTATTAACAATTTAAATTCAGAAGAATATACAAGCTGTGATTTGTATGCAATTGGTTTTAAATTAAAATTCGATCGCTTTAACAGAAAATGGTGAAACATAACGTGAAGTAAAAACCACAACTGATATTCCGCAACAGCTTCGCTCATAAAATACTAATGTCATAAAGTGCGAGCTCTAACCACGTAGATAAAGATGGCGTATCGGTCTTGCCATTGAAAAAAAACTGCCTTCCCAATTAACAATGGCAGCCTCTACATTCATAATTAAACTCCAAATACAACATACATCTTTTATATAAATAATAATTAACATACACATTTCAACACTGCACCACATGCTATAATGTATTAACACATTGTCCACCTAACTCTCTCCCTCTCTCCCTGTCCCTCTCTCTCTATATGTCTCCCTCTCTCTCTCGTTCAGTCCAGTCAAAATGTCATATCTCATTTCATACTATTCACAATTATAGTGACTCTGTTTTTTGCTTAGCTTTCCAGCTGTTTTTTTCACAACAAACATTATCCTCTTACACAGTTTGACATTTATTGGCGTATTTATTTGCATTACTTATATTGTGCATATTAAAATTTTAAATTATTTCTTTACAGAATTTAACTTTAAAATGGATTAAAATATTTTTTGTGATGATGACGGTAGTTTTTTTTACCGATGTACCCACATGAGAGATACGTTCTAAATTTAAAAACGCCTACTAAATGTCATTCGGCCGCCAAGCGTCGATGTTAGCGAACGCACCGCTTCTAATGCACTTTTCAATATATAATGATATTATGTACATATCATTTTTCCACTTAATTACACGCCAAAATAACCATTGAATAGATTTAGATTTTTTTTCTTTGCCTAGTAAACTTTGGCGTCCAATATGGGACGCGTTTTCTCTGACTTAGATATTAACGATCAATTTTGCAGTTCAATTTATCCGACAAAAGGGTTGTGGAAAAAAGACTCGATAATCGTTTAGTCCCGACAATTTATTTTGAACAGCGTTTAGAGCTCTTTCTTGATAATACGCCCTAAATTCATAAAGTACTTATTAAACGTATTCAAAAGGGCTCTCGCGTTTCATCAGTTGGTTTTGTCTCTCTCTATTGAATGTAAATAATCCGACACCATTATACGTACTCGTAACACACTGTCTGTTCTTTTTTACACTCTGTCACCCGACGAAATTAACCCATTTGTGTACCCACTTGTCACCTACGTCACCCGCCGCCACGTCTTTGTGAATAGCATAATGTTACATTACAATTTGTGTGTTTATATTATTTTCACGTGATATTATTATTATTATTATTATTATATTTATTTGATGCTCAAATTGTCTCCCTCTCAAAGATTCCGAGCTCCGACAACACATCACAGCGATATTGTTTTTTGTTTTCTCTTATTTTACGTTAATGATTTTTTTTTTTGTTTAAATTTAATTTTTTTTTCGATCTCGCGTCAAAACAGGGGATGCACGATGCTAAAACCTCCTCTATCTCTCTGTCTCTGTCTGTCTATCTCCCTTGCATTATTATTGTTTGGTTGTGAACGTGTACGATAAGCATTTTTTTTTATACAACTACCCACATTTACAAGTCGAATTCGAGCAGTGAACAGCGCGCCGATCTCAATATAATATTTCATTATGAAACGTCGACCGATACCGAAACACCTTTTTATTAGTTTAGATACATAGTCGAAAGCATGATGTTGTCCCCTAGATTTTTTTTTACAAATAAACTGCTGTGTTTGAGTTTTTATTAGTTGTTTTTTAAACTTTTCCGTTATTTCGCTACTATGTAAAGAAGTGTGACTTGTTGGGGCTAAAGCGTATTATTATTATTATTATTATTATTATTATACAGCACAGTGCCATGCTTTGAGTGTTGCAGAGCGTTTATGAATCCAATGGATATATATTATATCGATAGTACTATGCTAAGGAGTTGTTGCCACGTGTAAGTATTGCCGGTAACCGCCTCGTTCGTCACGCGAGGTGTACGCAGTACGCAGTACTTTAGTGCTTTTTCTTAAATTATCATTAATGTTACTATGAAAAATAACATGTCTCGTGCATCCCCGTGTTACGACGACTAATTTAGTTGTTTTTTTTTGGATTTTTTTTTGTCTCTCTCTCTCTCCCTGATACCGTCGAAACCTAACCGTACGCTTGTACTAACGTTGTATCGTCTCGCTCGGGGTCCGCAGGCGACTGTCCACAAATCCACAACCCTTTTATTACAAGTTATTGTTGCAACGTGACCGACCAACGAACGTGAATTTATTTTATTATTATTATTATTATACTACTACTACTACTACTACTACTACTATTATTATTACTATTACCACTGTTATAATTATTATATTATTATATATATAAATATAATTCCATCATACCGGAGGGAGTGTTTATAGTATTGTGCATCTTTGTGTTTTTATAACGCGCCGAAATTTTATATAGATTATTCCGAAACGTTCATACGAGTTGCGTCCGTTGTTTTTTTCGTACGTCGAATTGACGGGTTTTTGATTTTGTTTTTTTTTTTAATTTTTCGGTTTTAAAACGTATCGCAACTCGGTGAAAAGTGACCTTTTTGTAAGTAGTTTGTAAGAGTTTTGCAAAAAAAAAATAGAGAAATAACGAGCCGGATAGAGAAGAGGGGGGCGATTCGACGCACCATCGGTCGTGTCGCTCACCCGTTCCGTTCTACGCAGGTTGAATCAGAACCCGTGAGAGGGCAGCGCGCCGCCCCGTCGCGCCGCGGAGAAGATTATCAATTCAATTTAATTATATAATTATTTTTATTACTACTATTACTAATTATAGAAGTACTATAGAAGAAAAAACATGTGCAAAAATACATTTAATGCTTAATTTATCCGTCGAAGATATATATATGTATAGATGCTATATTGACAGAGATTTTTCTTTTTTTTTTATCTTATTTTGTTGTTCGGCGTCGGCGAGTGATTTTTTTCATATAAAAAAAAATATTGAGGTACTCGTCGCGTTGAACTTGTAGATTTATTGTTGTACGTTGCGAATAAAAAATATTATGGCTATATTCTTCGATAATAAAAAGCACATTCTGGTATACTGTATATAGTATATGTTAAATACTGTTTTTAATTTATGAAGATTGGTTTTAAAAAAATTATCGCCGCTTGGATATTGTTATAATTTATATTTTTTGTTTTGTTGTCATAACTAGATCACTTGTGGTGCAACATAGAAGTGATTTTTTTCGGTTTTTTTTTGTGCGTTAAAAAAGTAATAGTTATTATATTTAATACGTGCGTAAAAAATATAAATATACCTAAAAAAATGTAATTTCGAATCAGTGGTGCGATATATAATTATATATAATATATTACATGTGCATTCGTGATTATAATATTTTTTATTCGCAACTCTTCAGATTAAGACAAGATTTTTTTTATTTAATGTAACATTTTTAATTATAAGAATTCGAGTTTGTTTACACGCATACAAGAATTATACGAAATTATTATAATTTTATTGTCGCGGCGACATTTCTGTGTGTGCGTTGTCTTATTGAAATGTTCACACATATGTATATATCAATATATCTTTTGTAAAGAAATACATACAATAATTACGTAAGTATATCACACGCGGCCTACAAATTGTGTGGAAAACAATTATTGATCTGTTTCAATTATTGTTCTTCTGATATAAGTATTCGTATTTCCTTGACGACAAAAAAATATAAAAAAAATTACAAATTACGTTACAGTCAGTGACATCATTCTTATAAAGAGGTAATTATTTTTTCAAATTTATTTTTTTACCCGATATGTTAGTGTTAGTAAGGTTAAGAGCTCATCGAAATTACTCATTTTGAAAATCTAGGGATGTATGACGAAAAAATGTTATATATATTTTTGAAAGTGTCCTATTGAAATATTTGAATAAGATAACGCGCAGCGGGAAACTAGTCCCGCCGCGGGCCGCATTTCATCGTAGCTGATAACACATTCATATATTACTACTTCCTAACGAATTTTGTACATTCCAGGGTTCCGTATACATATTTTTTTCTTCGCTTCGTCGTTAAGTTGACAAAAAGCACAAATCTGAATCGATTTTTTTTTCTTTTATTGTAATTTTCATCTTTTTTTTTACTTTTTCTCTTTTTTACGTAACGCTTTGCACTCTGCCCTGATTAATAATAAAAAAATATATAATGTTAACTTCGATGACTGAAATACATTAAAAAAGAAATCATAGTATTTTGTATATTTGTATTGATTAATATATATAATATATGCATATAGAAAATTCATTTGGAGTTATAGAGATTGTTGTCGGTGATGCTGTCGGGTGAGCCATTGTATTGTGAGGATATTTTAAGATACGCATGTACGTATGTGTCGATTTCAATATGTTTTACAAAGTTATACAATTATACCTAGTTGTTATTTTTTACCTAGCTAATTCTACATGATGTGATTTGTAGGGCGCCGCTCGTGACCGGAATATGTAGAGAAATATTACGCGAGTGAGATTTAGCAGTATATTATATGATCGATTGTATACTTAGTAATCGTTTAGAGTTTAAGACGCGCCGTTCCCCTCACCTAATATCCCCCCTCCGCCGTGTCTGTGGCTTCGGTACAAAATACTCGATACACGTTACCGCGTTGGAGAAGGACGGCGCGTTCGGGCAGCTATCTTTTGTTCCGCTCGCACTTTCGAGCCGAAAACAATGATTTTTCAGTGATCGTTGCGTTTACGCCGCGACTGTACAGCGCTCTGTATAGTTGACAGTTGAATATTGTATCGGCGAATCCCCGCGAGTCTGTGCGCAATCGCGCCGTTGTACGACGGCGACGGTGTGACGTCATGTCCTTTAAAGAACTGTTATAATATATATATATTTTTTTGTAATCTATAGAGATAATTATATTTGGAACGTTTTCAAGGCGCGTTTCGAATCGATCGGACGGAGTCGGTCTTGGTGCGTTCGCTGCGATACGTCCGCGTGTGAAAAGTCCCTAAAACCGCTATCAAGTTGTCCAGTTCTTTTTTGAAAAAAAAAACTTTTTCGTAGCTAATCTAACAGCTGTTCGCGCTCCACTCTCTTCGTTCGGTCGGTTTGCGCCATTTTCCATAATTATTCTTACTAGACTCAAATAAGTGTATAATAGAGTAAATTTGTTTATCAGGTAAAATGAATTTGTACATATTAACAATATATGTATGTATGACCGTTTGGGAGATGTATGTCGGTACTGTAATAATAATAATATGGTACGTCAACAGTATACATTTATGTTTATATGTAATTTTTATCTTTTTATTTAAATATATATTGTGATATACTATATCGGATGTTATATTTAACTGATTCATTTTAATAGTCTATTATCATATGTATATATTTATTATCTGTTTTTTGTTAATTTTACAAATCTCAAAATTGCAAATCGACTATGAGTAACACGACTAGACGACGTTCGTTTCGTAAATTCTTGACTCCCATGAGTTTTTTGTTACAACTCATTATCAATTACGATTAATGTGTTGGCAACATTTATATTAATACATTGTATGTCTATATTATGTCTTTATATAATTAAATAGGTTTTCTATGCAATTCGATAAATTGTCTCGTGTACAAAGCGCCTTAAATGGAAAAAAAATGTTACAAGGTCATCATCGTGTGTTTATTAATTATCAAAATCTTAACTTTATTATTTAATATATATATACATAATACTGATCTTTTTATCTGTCATACATATATATGTCACAGGACATTCTACGTGGGTTTTTATGTAGAGTTATCGTAAAAATTAGGTGCTGTTACATTTATAGCCTGCGTGAACAAGTATTTTTTATAGGTATGTCAAATTTTGTTAACTTGTCTTATTGACACAAGTCTATGGATGGAGCTGTTAGACGAAAAAAACTTTTTTTTTACTTATCACTTTGATTAATGGTCCTCGCGCCACCGACGCTCGGTTGTATTTAAGATCTAGAAGCCATTATTTTTTTTCATAATTTTCAATTTTTGTACTGTTTTAATCGTGCTAAATGTAACAAGTTAAGATGTCATTATAAAGTAAAGATCATAATCACCCCCCCCTTTTACAAGTATTCTAGTTTATTAAAAAAACAAATTTTTGGTTCGTTTTGTGTCCGAATTTAAAGAATTTATGTAAAATGATTCGATTTCAATATTACATGTATATAATATGTATTATGTTTATCTCAATTATATACGTTTATTGAAAAAATAACGGCATACGTGTAACTCACAGTCAAACATTCTTATTCTAACTTAGTTCCTAAGTTTAGTTAGACATTTGTATCGGAAAGGTTATTATTATTATTTTTATTATTTCATTTCTACCTACATATTTTGTTTGACATTTTCACTAAGGGTAGCATTTATTATTATTTTTTTCGTTTATTAATTAATTTTACCGCTTTAAAATTAATATTAAAAAATAATCATACACCATTTATATGTTATTCTGACCGTTACGGGTCCATGCGAGGCTCGCTTTATTGACTCAGTGATTACTTTTCTCTTGTAAAGTATTATTATGTGTATGTTCTTTGAAACGTACACGTGTGTATGTTATGTTTATGTTGTGTTTTCTACACGATCGAACAGTAAATACATTTTTTTAATTATAAAAGTCCTCCGTATAGCGCTAATGACGACGACTGTACCCAATGTCCAGTAACCGGCGGTTTTTAGTTTCTGAACGTCCTAATATCGCAATAGAGACGGTTTTTGTATCGTTTTTATTTAATTTTTGCGACGTCGAGCATTTTAATTTTCAGGCACACACCGAAATGATTTGTTACCAATAAAACAAAAAAAAAAAATTAAAGTTTGCTCAGTTTATTAACTGATAAATTGAAAAAATTACGTATGGACGAAGCGAAAATAAATAAAATCGAACTAAACGATAACGAAACAGTGAAACGATTGTGAATCCTAACAGATTGTTGCGCGATACAGGACTGAAGATCACTTGTATTGCTGTTGTCCCAATAATAATCAAGTTTTGAATAACTACCATGCGTTTTACTTCGATACCTCCGCGGCGACGGTCGGCGCTCCCTGCGAATGATTGAAAAAACTAAAAAACAAATCAAAAAATATAGTGTCCTTAGCGACACGGTTTAAATTTTATCGATATCTAGACATAATTAGTTAACATTACAATTGGTACATATGTTATCGTAGTTTTTCAAATGAACCGTTTTGTAACCAATTTTGTATATTTTATAACTTAAATTTGTTTACTTATTTATATATAATATGTGTCACGTTGCAACAATCGCTTATGGTGATTACGGTGATAAGAAGACAACTAATTGGCATGCAATGATCAATTTGTGAAAAAAATATTTAAGTTAAAAAAATTTATTTTTGAATTAGAATGAAATTTTTTTTACAATTAACATATAAGATACATTAATAATCAAGGCATGATAAAAATATTTTAATTCTTTGGTGGATCAGAAGTTTTATCAGTTTTGTCTTGTATTTTTTTTTTTAATTATTACAAATAGGCTAGCATTATTATTATTATTATATTATTTTTATTTTGTATGCAAGGTTAAAGGGATTCCCTAATATAATGTTATATTTAATTTAACGTAGTCGCAATAAATTAAGTTTAGCATAACTGTTTAACATTTTTTTTATATCTAGTTACATAAAACCTAATAATTATTCTTTTAAAAGCTATTTAACGTTTTCATTTCGGGTGACACACACACGCACACAGCCACAGATAAATAATTATGCGTGGCTGTGTGAGTGTGTTTATGTTTATGATCACACATAGGCACTGTTTACAGACTGATGATAGTGTTTGACAAAGGCAGGAGAGGATTAATGATAGATGTTAAGTTGGTGAACGTGACAAATTGGAGTGTTGTAATGTCGGGAAGCTAAACGTGTTGTTTCCATAGCTTATCCGTGTTGGGCGAGTCTACGGGTCGTCACAAACCTCGCATATTTTCCTCCCTGGACATCCAACGGAGGTAGGCACGCTCATCAGCGGTCTACTTGACATTTTTTTTTTGAATGATTTTGTATTTTTATTTTTTGAGTAATTCCAATGAAATCACGATGCTCTGGTGTGGTTTACATCCGTTTTAAAAGTGGACAATTATTTATGAAATTTAATTTAAAAAAATTGAAATTCTAAAGATTTTTTTTAACAAAGTGATTTTAAACTTTGTTTTAATGTTTTAAAGTGATACAATATTATCAATAACTATCCAATTTTTTTATGAACGTATTCGGTTAACTTTTGTGTCTCAATTGTAATATAACATTTTCACTATTTCCGTTCAATAAATGCATAAATGTAATATCGATAATAAACGTTTATACTATCGTCATATCTATTCGTAATCAATACTAGATCCCACACAAGCCACACCAGGCGTCGTTACAACCGCATTTGTTCGAATTAATTCAATGTGTGACCATTTTAACTCATAGTCCAACCGATTTTGTTGTTAGCTCTTTTATCCGATTTTATATCAAAATAATACATTTTAAGTAGTAATTAATCCATATTTATAAAGTTACGTAATAAGCGATATAAAAATTCGTTGAATATTGCAAAAAAAATGTAATTACGTTTAACTTCATCATCTCAATTTTACAGATTACCTTTATTCACTTTTAGGATTATGACTATAAATTTATAAAGAATAAATTTGATTAGTTCTCATAAACAATATGCTATTCTAAAAATAAAATTGGATGGACTACTTGGAACTTTTTTTTAAAATTTAATTTTAACACGAAAATAATTTAACCCGTTTGTCGTTTTAATATCTGCGTGTGTTTATTTTAATATTTAATTTTTTAACAAAATCAAAATTCAACGTTGTCCTAACCAGAGTTATAACAGAGCCGTGTGTGAAGCATTTTGTCGTGATATTTGTATGTGAGCTGAATGTTGTATTTTAACATGACAGGGAATGTGCTCGGGTTGGAAAGAGAAAAAAGACGATTGCATGTCTAACAATTTTTTTTTTATAATTTTTTAAAATGTTGATAATATATAGGAATTTTTTTATACCAACGCATATATTTAATAGGAAAGAATTTTGTTTGCAGACATTAAAAATAATATTTTTTTCACTTTTCTATTACTTCGTTACAAAATCCGTGTGTATATGTAGATATATATGTGTGTTTGACTTGTTGTCTGTTATACGTAACCATTTTAACCGATAGATGCACATTAAAAAAATATTTTTAATGTATATTAATTTAACGTGAGGTAAGTTTAGAAACCCACAACACATCCACAACTATGTATGTATGAATTATATTTTTGTAGAATTAGTTATGTAGACGTGTAGGCGTCGGTAAATATATTAATGTGTGCGCTTGTGAGTATGTGTGTGTGTGTGTGTGTAGGTACGCTTATTGTCAACACAGTAGCTTTTTGTGTGCTTTTACTGTTCTAGTGTTGTAGAGTATGATGCAGTTTGTAGTTACCGCGTTTTGTATCAAGCTGCAACTTGAAAAAGATCGTGGGTAGTTTGGAGAAAAATATAAAATCTTTTTACATTTTTTCTCAAATAATCTAGCGATGTTTCGATTTATTTAGTTTTCACGGCTTCTTGCCGATGCTGCTAAGTTTATATTTTTTTTTTTGTAAATTAATTTAAAATTCATACGCATCCCCTACAATTTTTTTTTAAATAATATTTAGTATAAATGGATAGCGACGAACGAACCGCGCTTGATACGAGACGTCATTCGTTATTGATCGTTGTCCGGTCGGTGTGCGCGCGCCCTTAGTGTTAGTTGTTTTTTTTATGTTTTTCTGTTTTTAGGCCGTTGGACGGTACAGCACCGAAGCATGCGGTAGGCGCTAGCCCACAATCCCTGCTTGGGTAATTATTCATTGGAAATTTCGTTATGTATTCCCCCCCCCACCCCTCACCGCCCGTCCCGCCTCCCCTCTCCGCCCCTTACATAGAGATGCGTGTAAAAAAAGACTATATCCCACATCCATTTTTCAAAATTTCATATTATATTAGTATTCTCCGCACGACTGTACCGTATGTGTGTCTCTTCTACTGTTATGTGTTATGCGATCGTTTTAGTTTACACAGTGGCTCCCTATTACCTATATCTAGTGTGTAAGGTGTTTATGACATTATTTTCTATAATAATCTCTGAATACAGGGAATGTTTCATTAATTTTCGTATCAATACTTTCTATCAAACATCACACAACACACTGTCTCCGTGACGATTTTGTGTGAAAATTGATTTGAGTTTGTAGATATTTTTGCATTCGATATCAATTTTTATTGAAAAAAACAATGCTTCGCTAATATAAGTGTCATAATAATAGACAGCATTTAGAATTTAGACTAATGTATATTAAAAAAATATATAACCACCATAACACGCCTTGAATCATTATTGATAACCCAACACACATGCCGCCAGTGGAGTATTATGGGAGGGTAGATTGCAAAATGAACGAACGAATGAACGATTGAATGGATTACAACCTTTTGTTTTGTAATGTTAACATCGCTTGCGTTTCATCTGCATCGATGAAGGGCCGTCCTTTTCGATGTGATGCTTAGAGATGTGAAGTACTTGTGTGTGAATAAGCTGGAAGGGGCGGGTGGGG
>DWGJ01004492.1:0-11548 GCA_018246895.1 Aspitha aspitha aspitha | reverse complement strand
AAGTGCGGCCCGCCTTTAGTTTATTTTGCCACTGAGTGGCCCTTGCCTGCTAAAAGGTTGCCGACCGCTGCTCTAAGATGTTATCATATTTATGTGGACCTTATGGGGTGGGTTGTTATCACCATCGTTATAAGGTAATACTTGGATATTTGGGTCAAGTAGGTGATCAAATAAATTCAAGGATATGTATTAGGTGTGCGGCATTTAACCGTATGAGCCTATTCGGTTGCTTAACAACCGTCCGCTATACTACCACTATGGATTACGGTAAAGTTGATCTCAGAATTGTAGATCATGTTCGAGTAGTACCTACCACTGACTGGAATGAATGAAATTTTGAAAAAAAAAATGTTTTTAAAGAACACGACACTAATAACTAATAGTAGCGATAGAGAGCAAGGAGGTACTCATCGATTTTAAATCAAAACAACGTGCATGTTATTTTAAATGACCGCTCACTTTTATATTTAAGCAAATAAATTCATTTGTACCTACCATGTCACTTGGACATTGGACGAGGTTTTAACTCACATTTACTTTTGTTTCTTACAAAAAATATCTCTTCACCCGTAATATACATTTATTAGTGTTTATTATTAATATAGACAATAAATTCCTTCATTCTAATATTTATAAAACGCGTCAACATTATGTGGTAGGTACTACGAGTATAACACAAACTTCCATACCTAGGCATTAGAGGTACCAACATGACCTTGGCTAAAGTTAAGAAAAATTGCAGCCTTAATTAACGATACTATTCATTAAGGAGAAGAACTGCAGATAATTTCATTAATGTCGGTAAATCTCAAAGACAAAAATGATCCCATTGCAAATTAGGGGAACCATAAAATATTTCCATTAATTTTCCATCAATAAATTCTATAAATGACGATAGGTACAATTAAAGGCATTGTACGTTCATAAAATACGATAATGTACGCGTAAAAGCCATATAGGTCCTTAATATAAAAATACATTCGAATAAACAGTACCTACGTCTCAGAATAATAACCTATTCCTCCCATAGTAACAAATGAAATGAATTCACATGTCTAAGTTATTACTTTGATGATAATAATGTCCATAACTTTACAGAAACTCAGTATGAAAATAATCAAACGAAAGGGCCAAAACACAAATTGCTTTAATTCCAGTTCACTATTCTACTATTAATTTTATAATTTTTCTTGTTCTTTCTTTCACCCAAAGATAAGATAACCACGTTAGGCAAACTCATTACTTCTTAGTTTACAGTTCACGTAGATTTCTATCAGGACGTTCAATAGTCACAGGTATTTCCTGATAACGCTCAATACGCTCACGAAGCAAGAAAGATTCATTAAATGTGACTAAACCTCTATTCCATAGTTACAGGTACACCTCACTCAGATATTGGACAATTTCGTTATTGAAAGCGCCTTAATTTCAAACAAAGATATAGATTTTCAAGATAATACGCCATCGGTATTCTAATGTAATTTTTATAATGGCAAAGAGCTATACGGGTAATCCAGTTACATTTAAATGGATTACTTGTTTACCAAAAAGGTATGTGCGTAGGTACGCATGTACATATATGAATGTTTTGATGGTTTTCTCTTTGCAAAATTTACTGTGAGCATAAACAAGTACTGAGTATAATAGTGAATTGAATACCTATTGAAACTGTTATGACAAATATTAGTTTCATTAGTGAATTATGTATTTATAATCGCTGAATATACGAATTGTAGTCACCTAAAAACAAAAGATTTAGTAATGAGTATGCCAATTTAGTGCCTATATTAAAACGGAAATTGGACCGTATCTCTTTGTACATTAAAAATGTTTAGGAAAATTCCGATAGACGTTACGAGTATTACCGATAATGAAATATTATTACTTTTTCTGTGTCATCCGATGACCTGTTGACCAATTTGAACAAAACTCTCTATTTTTTATATCGCTTTCATGGGATCAGAAACGAAAAGCTAAATTACTTTACACGCATTTACACGCAACGAAAACCATTTATTCTAGTTGCATGAAATATTGCATAGGGTTCTTTATTTATCGTAAATCAACATAGAGCGTAAATAGAAAAGATTTTCGGAAATCTGAAGTCAAAGGTATAAAATAGGGGAGGTTTTACAATATAAAAATTGTTCTAATAATTTTCCAAGTTAGAAATGTGAAATTAAGTCTCTTATCTCTTCATGCATACGAGATCTCACCGACACCACAGCTGCGGCTACACCCTGATACTGACACAAATTTGAAATTCAAAGAACAATTATCACGTCATATTCAAATGCCTGTACTGCAAAATTTTAAGGAAAATTTTGTCAAAATAGCGCAACTTTGCCAACATAGCAACGGTGGCTATTTAACCGATATTTCATTTCGAACATGAATACCTCCCTACATAACTACGAGTACCTCCGTACATAATAATGTAAGTTCTTGCTGAGATGCCCTATACATATAGGTATAAAAATACATTTAATTTTACCGATCAATATTTACGAAAATAGCTTAGTTAAGAACAAAATGTGTAGAAGAGTATGGAACTATTTCGTATAATAACTTCTCCTGACTACAACTTACCATATTTTTATTCTTTCACAGATTCAAGGACAATTATTATGAAGATATATACATCATGAGAAATACCACGAGGATAACCGCAGCATCTGCGTTCGACATCGTAATATAAAATATCAGTCCACCCTTAAACGAAGAAATGGACGTGAGCTCAATATATAATGCAACGAGTAATAACTCATCACCCAACGTTACGGGCTCTGTGGATCCAACGACAATTTTTGGTCCACAGCGTGATTCCCTGTACATTGTCGTACCGATCTCTATAATTTATTCAATAATATTTGTAACAGGTGTAATTGGTAATATATTTACGTGCATGGTGATAATAAGAAACAAAAGCATGCGCACAGCTACGAATTATTATTTGTTCAGTTTAGCAATATCTGACCTCCTCCTACTAATTAGCGGCATGCCACAGGAGATGTACTCAATATGGTCAAAGTGGCCCTACATATTTGGGCATACATTTTGTGTAATTCGGGGTTTGGCAGCAGAAACGTCGACATACGCGAGTGTTATGACGATTACGTTATTCACTATCGAGAGGTACTTGGCTATTTGCCATCCCTTTGTGTCACACCAGATGTCCAAGCTTTCTCGAGCTATAAGACATGTAATTTTATTATGGATAGCATCCTTGGGACTGGCTTTACCACAAGCTTTACAGTTTGGAATTAGAATTCACAAAGGTGTAACGATGTGCTTACAAACTCGTGTTATAATCAGACACTCATTCGAAATATCCACGTTCTTTTTCTTCTTAGCACCGATGATTGTAATCACAGTTCTTTATACCCTTATTGGATTAAGACTCAATAAAACCAATACCAACAAAGAGACTCAAGAAGAAATAGCGAATGGCAGAAGCATGAGAGCAATTAACAGAGTTAAACAAAAAAATTGTGCTCAATCCACAAAAAGAGTTGTCAAGATGCTGGGTAAGTTAGAAATAACGACACTCAATAAACAGATCGTTATTATTGTCACATCTTTTCCATAATTGATTTGATGTCGCTTATTGTACTTATTTTGGTAATAATTTAACGACTCCAGGTTGTTTAAAGGGAAAAGGTAATCTATATGTGGTTTCCAAATTGCTGTAGATATATTATTTTTCTTAATTACAAAACGATTACGTATGATATCTCTATACATGGATCATAGTGCATTAATTTCTAAGCTCAACAACAACGAGAAAATTTTATTAATCTGAGCAAAGGACATCAGGCTAAATTATTTACATTCTAGGTTCAAATTTTTTTAAGCAATACTTTGCTGACATGAAACTAGAGCTGAATCCAATTGAATATTTATACATATTATGTTTACGGCTCATATATGCTTTCTTTTTAATTCCAGTGGCGGTGGTAATAGCGTTTTTCGTCTGCTGGGCGCCATTTCACGCGCAAAGACTTGTCGCTATCTATGGAACAAAGGAGAATCATCATGCTAAGTCTCCCGTGCTCCTCTCCGTGTACTATTTTATGACCTACCTGTCTGGAGTGTTTTACTATATGTCCACTTGCATCAACCCAATATTTTATCACATCATGTCGAACAAATTCAGAGATGCTTTTAAGGTAACGATCTTTTGAAAGACAATAAATACGTATATAAAATCTACGTTGATTATTTTTTAACTGAAACAACCCTATCATTCGTTTTTATAGAATTTTTACTAAATATTACAATGTTTATCAAATGTCTTATGCCATTGCCCTTATTTACAGAATACTATGATGCAATGGTGTGGTATGAAGACAAATTCACATTTCTCTCAGCGTTGTTCCTACAGTACAGTGCCGCTTGCCAAAAACCGAACCTTAAGCAGAACAAGCAATTCAGGTAAAATTCCCTTATGTAATTTATACATACATACATATTTATGTACATTAAAAACCTGAATAAATAAACATCTGATTCTCCGACCTAGTGCATTACAAATGGACATACTCGTACATTAGGAATCGGTTTTTACTGGCTCTTTTGGCTAATATTCTACCTGGTTGTAGGGTAGTTCGCAACTTCCACCACAATTGTTGATACATTTAGCACACAATCGTCACACTGATCTGCCGCGCAAACGATTTCGTGTTCGATTCTGTGCCGGGCAGATATCTCAATAATGTATTTAGTTATCAGTTCTGGATCGGAATCCTAGGACCACCAATACCTATGAAATTGGTTATATAAATATGCACACAATATGTGTGCTTGGGGCCACATATTGTCCAAGCACACATTCGTTTGGTGGAATGAGATTTATTTATAATACTTATGTGTTTTACTTGTATACTTCCAGCTCATTCTTTGAGGATTCAGACATCGCATTTACTCCGGGGAAATACAAAATATGACAATGAGCTCAAAGAGGGCAACACCAGCGGCAACCAAATTTGGATTATGTGTGAGAGATGCAAAAGATCAATTGCGGCCCTCGGTCAGGATGACAAATTTAATAAATGCTACCACACAGCATCCGTGGAACTTCCTATTGCTACTGCGTTTGTACAGACTAAAGACGGCTCCTAAAAACGCGAAGAAACTTCTAAAGAACAAATTCTGTTTCTTCAATAAAAACTCCTTGTAACATATTAACTTACACTAATATTATAATCAACTACTTTGTCATATATGTAAATTAGTTTTGTACAGTATAATTAAAATCACCCTCATTGAAAACTTGCATGAGTTGGGTAGTATAGAATCAAATACGTTTAAGAAATCGCAATATATTGAAACATTAGAAACAGGCATGTAAATGATGCATATAACGTAGATACGTAAATTTTATAAAGCGTAACAGGGTAAGTATAAAAGTAAGAAAAATATATCTATGTATCTATCTATTTACTCAATACAATAAAAAGAATATGATATAGTTACAGTGAAAGAATTTATAAGCGAATGCGAATATTATCGTGGAAAACATTACCTACTGTAATTAGAAGATAAAAATAAAAATTGGAGTGTGTAAAACGTTATTAAATGCTATAACAAAGTGCGGTACGAGAGAACTGGCAGTAGTAGGTAGTTCAATGTATGATTATCAGCTGTCCGGTTACCATAACACAGGCATTAAATTGCTTTATATTTATTTTATTTATTTAATGTATTGGACGCTACTTTTCTGAAATCCATATAATTAAATTAAGCTAAAGTTTAAAGTAGGTACATTCTCATACTTTATGGACCGTCCCCCCAAGAGCAATGACACACGCAAAAGGTGGACACAACAACGTACATACATAACATACCACAACCGACACGTGTTTCTGCCCGAATCGTCTCCGAAACGGTTAGTTGCTAGGACTTTGCATACCCTATTTGTGGAATCTTGCAAAATAACTTTAGTTTAATTTTTGAACTCCTGCTATTGTTTTCCAAAGAATCATGTAAATTAAATAATCTTTGAAATAGAGAAACTGATAGACCCGACCACGCGTTGCGTGGTTCAATTAAAACAATGTTATAATGACTTAAACTCGTATATGTAAAAATAACGTAGCACGATGTTTGTCCGACTAAACGTTGTCCTATAAAGAAAATATTGACTATAAAGCAAAAACCTGAGATTATTAATAGAGATAAAAATTATCCTATCTTTTAAGGTGGACCATACAATAGATATTTACAAAATGTCATTGAAATCGGTTCAGCGGTTTCGGAAGAACTGCAAACGAACTTAGTGACACGGGATTTTTATATATATGTATAAAGATAAGTTTATAAATTATTAGATAAATTTATGACATATAGTATAGCTATTTAAAGCTGACATCATTTTATTTCAACGTTTGGATATTCTGAGTAATACGAATACAACGTTGCAACAAAAACTACTCGTAAGTGTTATTTGCTTACGAGCGATAATATTTCAAAATACATAAGTATACCTATGTTACATCCTTGGAGAAGGACTTGACATATTATTAATAAACTTTTCCTGGTAAATATACTTTTACATTAAACATTTTATTTTATTAACTTACTCTGTGAATAATTTTTAATGGCAGCTAAACTGTAACTGCGATTGCATTTATTGTAATTTCATATTCGTTTTGTGTACATATACATATTTTAGGCTTTTTAGTATGTATATATCTGTAAATATTAATAATTAATATTGTAAATATTAGGTAGCTTAATGTACGACTAGTTTCACAAGGGATAATATCTTCAATTAAACATATTAATAGTAACGCCCACGACCAGCGATGCCAAATGTGAAGTGAGAAGGTAATATTGACACAGACAGGTTTTTTCAACTTGATTGAAAATTGCAAATATTCTTTTCATCAATACGCATTTTAGTGTAGTCTGGTTGGAAATAATTTAGATAAAGCGGTTTATTGACAAAGATTATTATCATTATGTATTATAGACAACTACATATTATTTATTAATGTTACAAATCCGGAAGTAAAGGTATGGCTTAATAAACATGACGTGAGTTTAATTTAAGCTAGTCCAAAAGTTGACTGTGCCATACGTGTCCTTGGCAGTGTAATCAGGCTATGGAACAAATTAAGTAGTTTAAATAACCTCGTCCAATTTTGTTTGCAATTAGTATCCCATAGGAATCGGTATACATAGATAAATTACAAATGTACATTAAACACTTAGAGTTATTATAGCTATTATATGTGTATTACAACAGTACTATCATATAAAGATCACGATAATAATTTTCACAATCTTTTATGGTGTTATATAGGTGACCCATTAACAGAACCATGGATTTAATGGAAATAAATTCCTTGCTTACAAAAGGGTTATAAGATACTGACCACACAACTTTTTGGCTCACTGACAAGATAAAGATTGAATAATTCGATTTCTCATAACATTCTTTGTTTACAGGTAAAGACAGATAGGTATAGCTATTGTCCGTATGCTTACTCTCATTGAAAAACAAAACCACTTAGTGGATAATATGAGGCAATTATCATTATAATCATCGATCTGTAATCTGTTACAATTTTATTTAAAAAATTGTAAATGCGCATTTGTTTTCAATATAATACTTTCCAATTTCAAAATTTTAAAGTACCAACTGCGTCACATCATTATACCATCTTAACAGCCAGCTAAAAATTTTGGCATATTAATAGATGTCATTTTTTTGATCTATATTTTTAATAGCAGTACTGTATTTAAAATTTATTATCTAATATTTTATTAGTTACATTCGTAATGATCTGTTATACAAATAATATATGTTTATTAATATAATTTATCTATTTTAAGTATAAAATGTTGTAAAAGTGTTTTAATAAACGATGTTCTATCAGTTTTATTGTATTTTATCTATAAAAAAACATAATGACACTACAAAGAAGTGATACCGTAAGACTAGTCCTACCAAGTAAAACATAAAGTTATTTTATTCAAGATCAGCCAAAGGAACTGAGTGTTTACAATTCTGTTTGCTATTTTTCAAATAAGCATAGGTTTATCCTTGGAAACCAAAAAAAATGTTTTTCGTATTCACTACAGACGGACTGACAAGTCGGGAGAGGCGATTAATTTGCATATTATGTAATTGGCAACTAGTAAAGATATAATAAAGAGATAAATGTTTGTGAATGAGGTATGTAGGAATTACTTACTGTAGTAGGACTGTTCAATATTAATCCTTATCTAAATAAATGCGTACATGGCGAACCATGTAATATAGATAAAAAAAATCCTTTACTTTATATGTAACAAATAAATATTTTGGGTTTTAGGTTTAGAATTTGGAAAAGAAATTATAGATTTAAAATTATTCGCCACCGAAAATTTATTATCCCCGCGAGCCAGCGCTCTTTTTATATCAAGCCGGGCCGGCGCGGCGTCCGCGTCGCGCCTCTTCTCTCTCTGTTCCGGGGTAATCTACTAAACGGCAAAACCGATTTTGATGAGACTTTCACTGGCGATAGAGAAAGTTGTGGAGTATGTGTAGAAGTGCCGTGGAGTCGATATTTACACAGGAAAAACATTGTATCACACTGAATTCCATGCGGGCGAAGCCGCGGACACAACTAGTTATGTATACATTTTAAAACAATTTTAACTACTATAAACAAAACTTGCTGTAAATAACCTTTGTGACCGACTTTAAATAGTACTTCATACGACGAATGTGCCCTTGATA
Organism: Aspitha aspitha aspitha; assembly: GCA_018246895.1. NCBI lineage: Eukaryota > Metazoa > Arthropoda > Insecta > Lepidoptera > Hesperiidae > Aspitha > Aspitha aspitha. The sequence goes on along the minus strand of DWGJ01004492.1, from coordinate 2,820 downwards.
GATCGGGTTAATGGAATTTTTACACACTAAATTACACTACCACTGAAGTTCAGTCGAACTTATTGTTATATTTTGCATTACCTATATTTTTTAGATTCAATAGCAGCTATTGTACCTATCGTTAAAGGAAATCATTGTATGGAAATTCACACGTTACGGAAGTTTCCATAGTGTTCTCTTCATACTACTCCCAAGACGCGCATATTTATCATTCATATCAAACTTTAATCATAGCCAATCTCTGATACCTCAGACCTCAGACGGTCTACCTGCGCAAAGAGTGAGGACTGATGAATAATTTTCAACGATAGATAGATCCCTGCTTTCTCCTATTGACATTCCTCAGGTTGCCTCAGATCCATGGTTACTCTACCTCGATACATAAATAGAACTTTTCATATTTATGCAAATACAAGTAAACTTATAAATCAGTGTGAATAGCAAGAAATGCCAGGTCACTAATGTAAAATGAGTTCTTATATAAACGGCGCTCGCACTGATGACGTTTATGAATACGTAATGTTACGAGCATACGATACATTTTGTTCAGTCACTGTTGTGGTCAGTAAATAAGTAGGTGGGCGCGAGCCTGTCGACACAGCCCAACGAACGGTTGCAAGGTAATATTTTTATTAAAACTATACTACACAGTGCTAAATACAGCGTCGATTTATTAACCACTGATGTTCAACTAACTGCACCAATATTCAAATATTTAAACCAAATAAAGATAAATTTACCAACTCATTGATTTTAGTAAAATATTCGTCATAGAGTCATTACTATTTATAATTTGAACATTAAAAAATTACTTTATGAGAGAATATAAATAAAATAATATTGTTGGAACATTAAAAAATGAATGTTATGAAATTACTGTCGCGTTAATTTATTTTAGAAAACGCAATTTAAATATTAATAAACTACTATTATATTATATCTGCATAAGCAAATCAAAGAACGTATCAAAAGTGAAGCATGCAAGAAGCACTGTCAACGGTTGCAAGATTGCAACATAACCAACTTATTAAGTAATAACCGGTTATTTCCACCGATCTCACGTAAGGCCTCCGCCATGTGCGTTTTTCCGGTCTGTAAATCGGCCAATCACCTTGAGGGTCTCTGCTTTAAAGCTATAATCGTTATCGGTACATCGCAGCGATTTAATTGTTGCAAGTATGTAGGTACGGTCTAATTTTGCAATATGTACATCCATCGCATACCTAATAAAATGAACTAGTCAAGTGGATGAATTGCATCTGTGTAATTTTCAATAAAAATATAGATCAATCCATTGAAGTTTAAAATTGAAATTAAGGTTAAATATAACACAATGAATTTACGTGTAGTTTACAATGTATCATAGACGAAGGAATTACGTGTAATTAAAATTCAATAGCCTTGTTCACTTCAAGTTTCTGTTACATAAAAAGATGAAGCAAGCGTTAGCGCGTCGACGGGGACGTAGTCGTTTCCACGACTACATGCTTATACAAAATGTTCTAACGAGTTATTAAAAATCGTAAAAAGTATGTAAATATAAATATGTAGAACGCCATTGTACATAATTCCACGTATTATTATACAGAATATAAACTTAGGTATATCTTAATGTCAAGTCGTCTGTAAAAATGCAACAGCAGATTGGTGACTTAATACGTTGAATGCAGACTGCGCAAAATGCAAGATGATTGGCGTTCAGTAGTTAAATATCCTGCCGGCCGCGCGCACGCGATCCAGTGTAATTAATGTAACGATTTTAGGTCAAATGTCAACGGATTGATTTAAAATTTTAATTCACCGCCACTCAACAAAAACAGATAATTAAACTATTTAAATTAAAGTGCACAACGGCTAGATATAGTGTATCATTTAATCAGTGAGAAGCAATAAATCGGGACTCACTTTTTTGGCAGTTAACAGGTCTGTATGGAAAAATAATTAGAGATGTTATAGCGTCTTTTACCATAATATATTGTAGTGTAATAATTTTGTTTTATGAAAATCACTCTTACGGTACGTCGACGTACAGTACTGTGTTATACCTACATTTTATATAATTACTTATATGCAGGTATTTACACCATATCCAGTCTCTTGATACCTCTCCTTATCAGTTTCAACATTACTTCTCTGAATGAGACCGATATTTTATACCTATATGAAATGTTCAGCTCTATTTAATTGCTTAATATTGGTGTATAATAAAAATAATACAGTGTTTGATATTTAAATTTAAAGTTGTTAAAAGCATGTTACATTGTAACGTCGGTGGTTGATTGGAAACCAGAACTCCGAAATAGGACACTGAAATCGAAACCAATTGGTAATCACTGCTTGCCACCTTTACGACGGGCCAAATATTGAAATGTCAGTTTGTTCGTCATTTTTGAAGACCAGCTGTGGTCGCGGCTTTATCCCCGTGGAAATCTATATTTTCCCGTTTTTGCGACATTTGTCAGTTCTGTTCCACTCCTATTGGTAATAGCGTGAGGTTATATAGTCTATAGCCTTCCTAAATAAATGGACTATTCAACATAAACACAATTTTTCATTTCGAACTAGTAGTTCCTGAGATTCGCGCGTTCAACCAAACAAACTCATAAGCTTTATAATATTACTTGCGGCCCGCCCCGGCTTCGCACGGGTATAAAATATATAGCCTATGTCTATTTAATGGATGTTTTTTACGACAATTAAGCGGACGCAGAAGTATGAAATTTTACACAGTTGAATTATATATTTCTAAATATTGTATTTTGGCATGTTGTGTTTGCTTATAATAGATTTTACATGTAGCTTAAGACCTTTATGAAAATC
>DWGJ01004491.1:0-11550 GCA_018246895.1 Aspitha aspitha aspitha | reverse complement strand
AACAAAAAGTCCAAAGAAATGTCAAAGAATTATTTTTTATTATGGTCGAATTTCGACCAGCAGGCGACCACTAGTAACAATAAATAGTCAACATTGGTAATGTCAATCTCTCGCCGAGTGTAATTCCACTTTCGTACTGGAGTATGGAGGCGTAAAGGTCAAACAGGTTATTTGTCAAACATTCATTATTGACGGAATCTCATCGCTTCTCAAACTGAGTGATGTTACAATTAGGGTCGGCACCAATGGACCGAGTGGCGGCGAAGCGACTAATTTCGGACCAATTTAAATTCAACCTAAAACACATGTTGATACGGTTGTAAGTAAATTGATGAAATAAAATCTCGGACGAGGGACATAATTTTATTCAGTTATTTTAATAACAATCGTATGTAGAAATATTTTAGGCTGAATAATATTGTTACTGATTTAATCGCTTCGCGGCCACTCTGTCGGTCAGCACTGACCCTAAACTTACGCAACGTTGTAAGTAACTGTAGGTAAATACACATATTGGTCTTTTGATGGTATTGTTTCATGGTGTTGGTAAGTTTCAAAAATGCGATGTGTTTTGTATTTATCTCGACCTACTTATTAAGTGTTCGTACTGTAAACAGTCTTTTGTCATTTAATATCGTAAACTTAGGTACTACATGAACGTAGATGAGTTTATTAAATTATGACTTATTTATACAAAATTGGTTCATAGTAAACTCTGTTTGGACATAATACTGATTGAGTTTTGGTTGAGAAGGAACGCAGAAACCTAAACATATATTATGATTTACTAAAGATAAAGTTTATGATAGGTACATAAATGTTATGTTATATACACGTACGAGAATGCTTACTTATTATGCGAAGCGCTCGTGTCTATGACGCGACTGCAAATTACAAATAATTTGTAAAATTATGCGACACTAAGCGCGGTCGGCATTTGGCTGGCTCATCGCTAGTGGTAAATTGTTGTAACCTTTATGCCGATAGTAACCTAGTAACCCGGGTGTACCTCTCTTATGAACGGGTTGGCCACTAGTCCGAATTTGCCCCAATTTTCAGTAGAGCTGTGCAGTAGAGTACCTATAAGGACTTCAAGTCTTCCGCAGACGCTGAAGAGACCCACCCTAGAAGTGGGAAGTAGAAGAGTTCACAGCCATGATTATTATACAGTTTTCTTACACTGTATTGCATTGTACCTACCTATAATTTTGAAGAAAAAGTTTAAAGATCTTTTTACGTATTTCTAACACAAAATGACGTTATGATTTGAACGACTAATGACAGTTAAACTTTCTGGATTGCAATTACGTTTTCTATGGCATTTAACTCCGTAAATTATACAAATAGGCCATTTAGTAATTATTGGTACCTATTTCTCGAAACTTCTGGATCATATAAGACGGTTATTTTGATTGAATACCGATTGGATTTCCGCAAAGCTAAGAGTAACTTTCGCGATTCCATCAACTGTGAACTCTATTAATTACCGAGTGTCTCAGCTATCTGGGTCACTGCGTTAGCGAAGTAAAAGATAAGAGCAAAGACTATCGTACATATATCTGGTCATTTTAACATGCTCCCTACATTTCCTGTAACTATTGTAAATTGTAGGAGCATAGCTGTGTAAGAAGTGTATTTTACATGATTGAAATAGTTGTCCTCAATACACCTAAAGTTCTAGTACTAGCAAATATAACTGGCCTATTACAGACTAGAGTAAAATGGGGAAACAATATACATATCATAATAAATATATAACACACATGTATAAAAAATAGAATATAATATATGACTTACTTATAAGAGGAAACTTAACAAGACTGGTTTACCTTTCTGTTCACGTACATACTAATTATTATATAACAGAATTAGGTACCTACCTTATTGAAATTTAGGTAGTAATACTTACTTATGAAATCTACATCCTGTTTTTACCATATTTGGACATTCTTGGACTTGTAAAAGTTTTTCCTGGGAATGGTCATGAGCTGTTTTTATTAGCATTTCTTGCCTTAGTGTAAGGATTGGCGACTTTTAAGATCGCAGGTAGGTACATTCGATTGGAGTGTGGGAAATGGTAAGATATTTGAGGATTAATCAATGGATTAGGCAATCACTGGTATGGAAATTATCATGTTGATTAAGAAAAAATCGATTGGTCCTGTAGCACTGGGAAGCGTCTATGCATTCCTATAGGCTGAGACGGTAGGTAGTGATACCACATTTATAAATATAAATGTTTTTTTGAGATACAGACAGGGAAAAAAATCTTCTAGGGAAAAAATCTTCGATTCTTTAATGTGTGGTAGACAGAGCCATCTACCTGTAGTAGTGAAGTTTAATTTAGGTTTGGTCAAAGTAGTTTGTATCCCGTTATAACAATAGTTACTATAGAGGTTTTATAGATGGCGGTGGATCAGCAAATTTTATAGTCAATGTAGCAACTTATTTTGTCATTTTTTAAACGACACCTTTAATAAATATATGCATATATATGTGTATAAATATATAGATAATGTTTTATAATCGACTTGGTATATAACATGTACCTGGCGCAGAGACATCTATGCATAAAGGAAAGAAGCTTACAACGGCGTGGACATAGAGGGCGTAAGTGTGGTGCAGTTACGTGGTTTGTAGACACTCCTTTTAGTTTAAAACTCTTGTAAAAGAGAGCGCTGAAGTATAATAATTTTAAAATTCTTATAAAAATTTTCGCGGAATTTTACACTAAATTATCCCGATAACAAATTTTGTTACCTATAGTTTATTTTTAATTAGTTATTTGAAAGTTATGTTTTTGACATAATTTACCATGTACATAATTTACCTACTACTAAAAAGCAAACTTACCAGCAAGCACATGGGTATGCTCGTTTTGTATACAAGAATCAACCAGAAGACGCAACTAAAGTACGTAGGTATACACATGCTATTAAGTAAAAATTTTTTAGTTATAAAATAATATTGATATTAAAATAAATTTTAATTGAGCATTTGTAACTCAAACTTTAAATGAACTTTACTAGAGTGGAAATAAAATATCTCGTATAGAATAATAGTTATGATAAATATCTACATTTCCTTCAATCGTTATAAAAAAAATTGCCATTTTCACTCTTCATTGTTCGGAAATATTTATCAGGTCAAGAAGTAAATAAACTATAGGGTTATAAAAAAATAAAAAATTGGTTAAAGCTATTTTAACTAGGTAGTTCTCAGTGGTGCGGTACGGGTCTCCGTGAATTGGTAATTTGCAGCTATTAGGATAATTTATAGCCATTTAATATGATGGAAACCCGCACAGATTTCATTATTGATGTAACTTTTTTGCCTGGACAGACGCCACGATCGCGTGTCGCGTGCTCTTGACGTCTTTTTTCGGTTAATATTTTGGGGATGTAATAAAAAATGTAACTGGCCACTGACTACCGAAATATAATTTTTGATAATTTATAAAATTATAGCGTCTATTGCTTAATAATTCATAGTTAGCTACCGTTTTTTCTTGACGCTGCAAGACGATGAATAACCTCAGGCTAAATGTCAGAGACGAACGTTTGGCATCCACAGACTTCGATACAAATTGTATGTTTATAAACGCTAACGTTAACATGTATAAGTATAACTCCTATGATGTTCAAATCGGATTCCTCGAGTATTATACGGGACGAATAATTACTAGACTTTGTAGATACTTAGTAGTAATTAGATTAAAACTGCTTCTTAAATTAATGTAGGGTAAGAGCAATAGTTTTAATGGCACAGATTGTAGTAACGTAGGTAGGCAAGCACGCCGCGTAAAGCATTCATAATAATTGCTGTTATTAAAATATATGACGCTATGTACGTATCAGGGCCGCTTGTGGAATTACGAGGTTTACGCTTGTCATTTCTTTGTGAAGCGACATGTTGTTGGTAATCGCGCGTCCGTACTTGTAGTAGATATAGTCTGTGGCAAGGAAATTGCGCGGTCGCGCGCGCCTCGTCCCACCGCGAAACCCGACGCGGTTCCTGGACCCGCCGCCGCTCAGATTATCGCTTTATTGAACGCCACTGTTTCACTTCGCGTACGAATCACGATGCATCACCGACTCATATAAAATATGACACGTTTTATCGTTCCAGGTTACTTCCTAGTATTATAATAGTAGGCGACTTGCAATCGTCTTATTCCGGATTTTTTATATTTAGTTGAAATTATTAAATGCAATTTTATTTATTAATTTTGTTCTTCAACATTGCCTTGGACTAAATCCTTTTTAGTTTATGATATTTTTAAATTGAAACCCTTATTAAAAGACTATAGAGATAGACAATAAAAATATTAAATCAATAAATGATGGCTTGAATAATACAAAGTACTTATTGCTTTGAACGGAATGTGTTTTAGACGGAAACAGTAGGTATCTACATATAACGCATACAAAAGACAGTTACTAACAAACCAGTGTGCTTAAAAAATTAAAGCAATTGGTCCTATTTAAAACAATAATGCTATTTTATTGAAATATTATTTTAGAATCGCGGACGATTCTTATGAATCCGAATATATTGAGTGATGGAATTCTCTATGCTCATGTGATCACGTTACTTCGAGGCGCCCGATGCGCCCAGTAGCTATGCCCAAGTCGAGAGTTTTTTGCCTCTTTTCTGACAGATCGAATTAAAATAAACGTTCCGATAAGGCGTCCTACAATATTATCATCCTGTATTTAGTTACGTGAGCGTGCGACGGACAGTGGGAACTTGGTAGGTGGGACTCCGATCTTTCTGATCCGTTTTGTTTTTTACTACTTCTAATCAAATGGTTTTTATTGTTTTCATTCTATCTTATTTAACTATACAAATCATACGTTAACGTGATGCGTTCAATATGGCTTCTGAATATTTTATTTGTTTTATTTGGCATCGCATCACGACCCAGACCCAGGAGACAATTATGTATCCTCGACTTGTGTAAATTGCCGGCTATAATTTCAGAATCTAGTTATAAGTTGTACCTATTTAAATATTTGTATAAGTATAATTTAATAAGTTTACTCAATAATATGTACATTAAATACAGAACACATGGTAAATACAAAATAAACTCTATGATGCGTGAAAGCTACCGAGTTCAACCAAAAAGGTGTAATTTTTTTCTGGCAAACCGTTACGTATTGCCAGATGGTATTTCATTGGTTCGGTAAACTTGTTAGTTTTTAACAAAGATTGACATGTATTATGTATTATAATGACATAAGACATGTTTTGGGGGAAAACATGTAAAAATAAATAAAAGACGGAAAATTGAATTTTCTTTTTAAATGATGGTTACTTTAATTAATTCTTTATTGTACACACAAAAAAATACATTTGTTGAATATTTGCTAATTTATAAAGGCGAGCTTATCCCTATCAGAGAGATCTTCCAGCTTACCCAGTACATGTGAGAAGGAAAAAATGTATATTAAAGAGGGGTACGATGTGTACGTAAAGCCAAAAAGATAAAATACGAATATAAACTTATATAATATACATGAGTACAATTTCTTTAACGTATTTCTTACAGTTATTCCTTGTTGTTTTATTAAAATATTTTATTGTAATTACAGAATTTTTATCGTTCTTAAATACCTAATATTAGTATTGAAATTTCAATGTTGGAAGTGTTGAGCCAAACACATCCAACCACGTATTGCAAGACGTATGAATGTTGCTCTATTTATCGTAAAATGTTGGTATTTGAAAAGGTATTCCCATTGTTTTAAAAAAATATTGCTTAATCGATTACGATTTCATCTTAATTATCGCAAAGCATGCTGAATAGCATAGAAAATATTGTAACAAAAGTAATTTTTTTATGAATCGTACCGAATCCTCGGGAGAGGGCAGAGCGATATCCACGTTATCGAGTTACCTAGGCTACTGGACATCTCACTTAGACATAGAGAAATGCTCTAACATACATTACAAACAACACAAATAAAATTATAAACGCACTACAGCAAGGTTTAGTTTTAAACAAATAAAAACCTTCACATAAAACAAAGCATGACCGCGTAATAATAGTCGCTTCGGTGATTTTATGGAAACATGATATCGTGTTGGCCTCTCACAAAAAGAATAAAGCGAAACCCGGCCGAAATTGTTTTAATCGTCGGAAGCCGCACCGTACTCGGGATTATTTTGTAATTATTAAATTGTGATTGAGCCACGCGTTACCAATAATTCTATACCTATGTTAATATGGTAAATTTATTTTACTGTATTTTAATCTTTGACGAGTACTTTATAAATATCCGTAAATATATGTAGTATAGGTATAATAAATATATAACTACTTTAATCTGTATAGCTTTGAGATAGGTACAAATCATGAGTATGACAATTGTAATATAACAAAAGTAATATTATATTAATTCAAATTCCCATTAGTGGAGTTGCTGTTTCTCGCCTCTATGTAGAGTTCTTGTTCCATATCGTAGTCGGCCAATCATGAAAGGAGTGACGAGATACGAAAAGACAGCATACGATTTGTTTGAGCTAACGCACAAGCGATCAGCTACTGATGGTTCGCTGGTCTACCTACCGCGGCTTCGATCACAGAAAAAACTCATAGCTCTGTTTTAAGCTACCCGAATTCCTTCGAACCAAATACGTATGTGTAATCGTACGTAACAACTTATTTAATTCGGCGTAAGTAAAAAAAGACTAAATCGAGCTTAGTTTGACGTTACCTTTATTGTTGTGGTCCTTTGTTTAGCCGAGTCAATTATCGTAAGCTTTACTTTTGGTACTCACTATTAAAATGTAGCGTCGTCCGGTGTTTATTTTACAATTTGCATGGATAACTTTTTTATCTCAATGACAAGTCCTGTTTTATGGGAAATATCAACAATTATATTCCACCAAATTGTATTCATATCACCGCGAAGAAAGAAATTATCATTATTATTAATACATAATAGATGAATCTTCTACCGATTCATAAATTGTTATGTTTGTTTTATTAGACCTTTATTGCTTTATTACCTTCGTTCATATGAACTAAGTGTTATATTACTTACATGTTTTTATGTAAATAGTCAGCGCAAAGGCTAGGTTAGGTTATACTTTCTAAAAAAAAAGGTTATACTTTCTAGTAGAAAACTATTTTAAAGTTAATATGCAGTTCAACAGGAAAAAAATTAAGTGTTTGTTAAATATTATGCAATATTTATTATTACACGGTTCTTTAGAAGCAATTAATAAATTAAGAATTCAAATGAAAAAGGTTCAATGTGTTACATATGACAATGGTAACATATATATATATATTTAATATTTGTGCGCTTGATTCCCATCATCCAAGGGCATCTGATCTGTTATGCAGGTTCAGAGCTGGCCGGGGTCAGACGGCGCCTACCTGGGGTTTCCGTGAACTGATCGCCTGTCAAATATAATCGCGTACCGTCTCCAACCGCATAACTACTGGGCCCTTATTGTATTGATTTAAAGGAATAGTTACATTTTGCTAAGGAAAATGTTTAATTGATAGGTGTAAAACCTTTTCTACCCATTTACTAAATAAGCTTCTATAATACAGCAGGACCTAATTCAGAATATGATTTTAACCAGCTTTTACAGGTAGGTACGTTCAATGTAATACACATTATCATATTTCGTATTTGGTTCATTGAACAAAAAAAACACCTACATATATGCTCTTTAAAAAGATGCCGTTGTACTGCAGGTGTCAAAGAAACGCAGGGTCAATAGATCAATAGTGTATAAGTAAATGCAACGTAGAGCGGGGAATTTTGGCAACCCGAAAACCACACATTAAACCGCATTTTACGGATGTCAAGGAAGTGTGAGTTAAATAACTTACTGAACCTGTTACCAAAATGGGTTGCGCTTTGAAAACCTCAAAATTCAAGGAAATTTGAGGGTGTGACGTAAACGTTGTAGTAATTAACGGCAATAATGTAGCGTGTTTCGAAATAACAACCTTATTTAAATTAGTATTTTATGATGTCTATAAATATATCATGTAAGTAAATAATCGAGACTGATCTAAATTGATGACGCTTAACAGACGGAGCAATCGTAAATCAACGGTCATTTATTTATAATAGTTATAAAGTTGTCACTTCATCATCTATTACAGTGGTGTATTCTAAAATATTTTCTTTATCTACCTGAATATATTAGGGATAATTGAAAATGTATTTGTCACAAGTCGCAATTATTGCATTGCATATTATGAGTGTTTGTCGAAAGTTTTGTGAGGCATTCTTTTAAATCACAGTTTTTTTATCGAGTCATCTTTAAAAACAACTTGAAATATTTTTTAAGGAATCATCATCACTAAAGTTTTTGGTACTTAATAAAAAATAAAAATTGGTGACGAAATGCAAGATTTTATTCTCAAATCAGCCAGCACACCTGAAACGATTGGTCTTATCGGCGATTACCGTAAACGCTGGTACATGATCGATGTGTGACATTTGGAATTTCCTAAATATGAGGACATTGAGAACAATAATAATTATGAGTTTGAATGGATGTTGATGAAGTAGTCTCCTCCGTTCTTTGATTATTGTTGTTATTTTCTTGGGTGTAACAATATTTCTATAATATTCAGTTTGGAGTAGGTATAATGTTACATGCTTTTGTTTTTTGCTAATATATATTTTTTGTTATGAAAGAATTAGTATAAATTGGTTAAATAAATAATTAAAAATATTATATCTAAATGTATCACCTATAACATTTAAATATTAGTTGTTTTCATTCCGTATAAGAAAGCAAAACATCGTGTGTATTATATTTTACTACCTACAAATTAAATACTAAGTTGGTTAATTTCTCAAGAAAATTGGCGTTATATCCAAATAAAGCAAGTGTAACAAACGAGGGCCTGAACGTTCAGAATATCAAAAAAGATTTGTGTTTTAAAGGTTGTAATAAGAAAAATAAACATGCTATGATGCTGGAGATTAACTTTAATAATAAGTGCAAATAGGGAAGCACGCCATCGCCGACGAGCAAGCGATGCATCAATCGCGCTCGGCGAGGGGCCGCGCGCCCGTCACTCGGCTCGTGTGATACCTCGCCCGTTTTAGGTAATCTGACGAGGAATCTTCGAACAATCACGCACACATTACAATCCAATGTGAAGTCTTCATTTCAATGTCAGTGGAACTTGTAAATATTTTAATGTGAAATATTGTCGTTGCTCATTTTTACATATCAGTTGGCAGATTTTCGTACCGTCCGGTAATGTGAAACTAGGTGATGTTATGGATTTGCTGTTGCCAACATTTATGTAATCAGATATTGTTTTTTTAGTATTACGTATCTACCACCGACTGAACGTTACAACTTAATTACTTTAAAGCAATAGGTCGGAATATCAATATATATATAAATTCTTCTTTTATTATTTTTGTATTTTGGTCTATAAATTCAATTGTTTATGAAAGAATGGGGCTGTCTGCCACAAGCATAGTTATAACTATGCTTAATAGGACGTCTAGGAAGTATTTAAGTGATTTTGTATTTTTATAGACACAATAAAGATTTTTGATTTTTTTTAGTAAATTCCCGTCTGAAATCGTTTACAGATTTATTTTTGTTATCAAAGCAGTTAATGTTAAACGCATTTTGTGTTTAGATATACTATTGTATTTTAATTTATGTCAAAAAGGGGTAAAGTCGATAATGCTGCCGTCCCTTCTGGAGTGAGTGAGGTCGGCAGGGCTGTCGGAGGGAGAGAACTCTCGGAGCAGTTCGAGGAAGCAAATCCCCGAGCGGCGAATGCGCGAAACGACAACTACAATGCACGATCGTAGATAAACGGCGCGTAAGACGTACCGCCCGCTTCACGTGTTACACACACCGACAAATTGATTTTCATTTTAGACAAAGTAATCTTAACAAGTTCATCTTCGATCCTTTACCCGATAAAGAGAGTGTTTTAAGTTGGTTACAGAAACAAGTGAACTAGTGGATACCTATGTACCTTTTGCTGTTATATTTTAAGAAATTTTAATTTATTATACGAGTATGTACAACGTTTTGGCTATAATTAGTTAAATTGCTAAATATTTTTTACAGTCATTATTATACAACACAACACAAACAAGACTAAGTATTGGAAAAACTGAATACCACGATGAGTTTGGTTATAAAACACTAGATTTACAGACTTAATAAAATTAAGTAAAATATAGGTGGCAAAGATATAAATGACACACATAGTTTGAAAATTATCGTAACTCAATAGAACGGACAATTATAACGCCAGTCGGCCGTGATCAAGATAACCGATTATTAATTGCCACTAATTACTGCTGGTGTTAGTTCGACCTTTATCTAGACACCATTTAATTCGGTCGATCAACAAAAAGTTACACAAAAACCGTGAAGAAAGGTACATTTGTTCGAAGGTCCGTTTTGCCTAGTGACGCCAGGTATATAATGTTGAAAAACGGGATATAAGCAATTGATCAAAATGACAACAAAGCTTAGGTACGTTGGTGGTAAGCGGGATAGATATTGACATGAACATTTTAAATACCTGTTCATAAAAACGTTTTGTGTTATAATTGACTTTGATCATCATGGTATCTATTTTAAATTACACATCTATCCTAGTTTACACATTCTTTAATAATTTCGTAACTTAAAGTTAAATTTTTCCGCACAACATTACTAATATTAATAGTAATTTTTATTGCATATATTTAACAAATATGGCTGTTGGCTGACTGAAGCTGCAATCCCGTTTACCTAAACGTCCCATTCCTGAGCATGAGTATCAATTAAAGTCTCATTACATGTATTACACTTCACTTGAAAATCCAGTCTATGTTTTAAATTCTCATATTTACATTCGAGCGTCAATTTTAGTATTAGAGAATCAACAGGTTGTACCGTTTCATCGTTCCAAATCGGGACGGAACGGGAATAAATCGTTTATTTGGTAACACTAGTTGTCGGTCGCAGTTTCACCTGTTCATTGTTTGGCTGGCGGCTGGCGGCTGTAACAACTAAAGGGTTCAAATATCACAGCTTTTGGAGATAATAGCCCGCGCTGTTATAAATCTTTATCGGTCATAACTGCACTTGCAGTCCGTACTGCTACGAGTATAATGAGCGGGTTAACGTTGATTTATACATATGATTTCCTAAGCTTAACTGCATGGCTTACTGTTTCCTTTCGACTTTATTTTTTGTGTACAGTAAAGTCAAATGTAGGTACATTGCTATATACCTATTACCTACATTGCAAAAACGTAGTGATTTGTTAGTAATCTAAAATATTTTTATTTTGAAATGATAAACGATACTAATATTTTAACTTTTGATAAATGTAACAAATACGATTTTCCTCTTATTAAATATTACTTTAAAACTATTCTTCATGTGCTCTATTTAAATATAAAAGAAAGGAATAATTACTACAAGCCATTCAAATTCAAATTCAAATTCAAATTCAAAATCTTTTATTCATTATAAGGTATATACATACACTCAATGAAAGTCATGTTTTAGTCATCGTACTTCGGCTTTGTGCGC